>VWYH01007988.1:321283-354327 GCA_013399365.1 Pampusana beccarii
CCCCCGGTACCGGCCAGCCCCGCCCCGCCCGGGCACAGCCCGTCCCGCACCTCCCGCCTCTCCCGCCAGGTGGCGGCAAAGGAGCAACGTGCGGCGGCCGCTCGGGCGCGGGCGCAGGCGCAGGCGCAGTCCGGGCGGAGCGGCCTGGGGCAGCGCTGCCCGCCCCCCTCGGGAAAGCGGCAGGGAAGTGGTGCAGGTTTTCATAATTAAAAAAAAAAAAAACACAACAGTGGAAACTGGGAGCAAAGCAGAACCGTGCAAAAAGCGACGCGGGGTCCGAGCTGCCACGGCTGGCGGTGCCAGAGCTGGCGGGAATCCGCTGGTGGGTGCAGCACAAGCGTCCTCCAGGTCCTCTCCGCTGGGGACCTGCAGCTCCGAAGTCACAGCCACACACCGGTTCTACAATGAGAATTTAGGGCAGGGAGAATTCCCAAAAAAGTGCCAAACCCCTCAAGAGTTGTACAAAAAGGGTCATTATGCCATAAATTCTGGTCCTCTGAGCCACGGCCCAGTTCCCACCCAGAAGACAACGTCTCATTATATCTGTTTACCCTTTAATCTCTATTGCTGTGATGTATTATAATGACACTCTGAAAATGTCTTAATCTTTAGCAAGTGAGATGCAGCAAGAAGTGTCTTTTGTAGTCAAAACGCTTGTTGGAAACAGCACCCAAAACCTTTCTGAGCAATTAATTTCTGAGCCCTGAGACTTGTAAGAGTTTCAGTCTTAAATGTTTACTTTTACAGGGTAACCACAACACTGCCACTATGAAGCTTTTGGAAGTTTTGATTATGAAGCTTTTATTGTAGCACTCACTCCTGCCCTGCGCTTGGCCTTATTTGTCTGGAGTAGAGCTTATAAATCGTTCATTTAACCCACTAGTGGATAAGAATAGTAGGGCAAATACTACACTTTTTTCATCATATTTCTTATAGGCTGCTTTCTGACTACGTAAAGTTGTGAAATTGACAACTCAGGAACTACAGCAAGAAGTTGTAGAGTTCTTGTACAGGAATCTAATCAGACTCTCCCAGGTAACGCTGCATTACACTTGTAAACAACAAGGCTGCTCGTCCCCATGGCCGTTCAGGGCTCCAGAGACCCTGTCCCATTTTCTGGCCTCACAACCAACCACCAGGCAAAACTTCACAGCTGCCTCAAACCAGATGTGGACTTAGGTATTAAAGTTGAGGAACAGACCCCTGCTGACAGGCCACCGAGGCACACATCGCCGACGCTGGACCCTGTTCCACTGTGGGGCGCAAATGTCAGCACTGTGAAGGCATCCACATGCGCTGTCGCCCTGCCTCCATCTCCCATGTAGCTAAGCCACTGCTTGGTGAGTTAAGATCTCCTGGGACACTGACAGCCACAGCACCAAAGCCCTGCAGGATGGAGCCGCGGTGGATACCCGTTTCCATTGCTCCCTTCCCCACAGAGATACTCGAGCTGTGCGCTGGATCCTGGACCCTGTGTTCTCATTCACAAGAGGGATGCCTACCCTCTTCACTGCTCCAGGCCAAGGAGGGGCAAAAATGACATAGCAAAGGCCTCAGAAATCCCTGGGGGGACTTCAACCAAACAGAAATATTGAATTAACTGAACAGAGTAAGAGCATTCAAGTGAGCTACCTAAGGAGCTATTGATCTCTGCACTGCTGTCTCAGTGCAGCCTCGTGAGTCATGCTCTTCTCCAACACAGCAGCTGTGTGTGTGAATCAGGCTGTGCTCATGCTTTGGCAGGCCCTGTCCCACGCAGATCGTGTAGACACCATGCTTGCAGGAGAGCACCATGCAGGATGGCGTATTGGCTATGGATCCCATGAGCCTGAGGGAGCTGGTGGTGCTCCAGGATCAGCACTAGCAACCTGTACGCCCCACAGCGGTCTGCAGATTCGTCTGAAGGCAAAGAGGAGTGTGGATAGAGAAAATGAGGGAATGAGCTCATTTGTACCTCCTATATCAGTGTTATTAATACAATGCTGTGCTCCTTCCTTGTTCTGTCTCTAATTGTCTGATCTGAGTAGATTAAGAACCTCCTGCTGCTTCAAGCTGTCTCTGGCAAGTAGATGTAGAATTCAAGGCAGTTGATGAAGTGCCAGCTCCATTATCTTTGCAGCTGACGTGTCCTGGTATGGCCCCAGGCACACTGAACAAGCATGGTGAGCTACTGGGGATGCTCAGTCACTGTGGGCTGCCTCCATGGGTCCACAGCTATCCGGAGTGCCTGAAGCAAGAGACATTTGTCTTCATTCTGTCTCTCAAATGGTCCCACTGTAGCAGGTGGTTAATCACCTGTTCCAGAAAAGGGCTAAAATCCTAAAGTCCTGAGAGAGGGTGGTGGGATGGACCTTGCTCTCTTTCTCAACCTTGCCATGAGACCCTGATCCTGTGCTGTCATAAATCTGCCCTGACTGCTTCCATCTTGTCACAGAGGTTGCTCTATACCCTGCAACATGCATGTGAAATGCCATCCATTCCCCTGATGTGATGCCAGATCATTTGTGGGGAGAGGAGCAAAAAAATTGCAGAATATTCTGCACCTGAGGGTCAGAAATGCACTCTCAGACCTAAGGATGGTCGTTCATGAAGACGGGTTGACAGCGCTTGACAGCAGACCCATGAATCCTTGTCTGGTGCTGGTGTCATGTCCTGTCCAGAGGTATGAGTTGTGGGGAGAAAGTGACTCAGATTCATGGGTCCCCTTGGTTGGAAAACAGTACTCACAGTACTTAAGGTCTGCAAACAAAAGGCTTTTATTTTGCAGCTTGGCCCAGATGGTATATGGTTTGGTGGCAGAAGGGTTTACGTTATTGTAGGTTCAGTTGCTAAACATAAAAAGTTTGTGGCATATGCAGGGCTGTAAATCTTATGTTACTATGTTACTTATAAAAAGGAAATTTTAAAAAGTAGAAGTATGGGAAAGAAAGCAGAGAGAAAGATTTCACCACCCTTATGGCTCCACTCTATGTGTGATGGAGTTTGCAGTCTCGGGTCCAGTGACATGCGGCATCCTCCGGTGTCTTGTTCAGTTCATGTGGTGAGACTGGTGGGCAGAGTGGTCCTCAGGATGGTGGGTGGGTGCCGCCAGTGCTTGCACAAGGTGGGCCTTTACAGCTCTCTGGGTTGCCTGCTTGCATGAGTTTTGGTCTTCTGTGGAGGTGTTATTGTGAAAGAAAGAAAAGTCGGGTGCGGGGGCGGGATTGTAAAAGATCGACAAGTCTCAGGCCATGTTGAAGGGTCTCAGCTTTTCCCTTTGTGCCATGCTGGGCGTATCAGAAGGTGGAGCTATGTGCCCTCCAGCATGCCCCCACCTCCTGTATCAGCCAGCCGACTGGGCTGTGACTCGTTAGCTTGTCCTGGATGTGTAAATCGCAGTTCACCTTGTACTGAATGTACCATCTTCTGTGTCTGGATGAACTGCTTTTGCCACGACGTTTGAGCCATTATCCTTGTCAGACTCTGACAGTGGGTCTCAGGGCTACTGAAAACGTCTGAGGAAAAGCAGAAGATAGCTGCCATGATTTCTCTTCTCGAGTAGGCAGCACTGTAGAGAGATGGGGGTGTAGGTAGAAGGTTCTCCTCTCTGCAAATACTACTGTACTCCTTATGCAATAGCCTGGCTGCCAGAGCTCACCCAAAGTACTAGGCAGCGTGTTTCCTGTGCAAACAGATGTGCCAGCTATTTTGTGACCTGTGTTGTACCTTCCTGCCAATACCACATTTACTATGTCAGCACTCCTTGGACTGCTTCTGAGGGACAGGAGGAAATACCGGGCTTATAACCTAGAAAGAAACAACCCAGGGTCCTCAGTTGCCTTAACAGTGAGAGACACAAGGCAGAGGACTGGCTCTTAGGCTTTCACAAGTACACATGGATTCCTGGCCTTGTCTTCAAAGCCCCACTGGTACTGCCTCAGATCTTGAGCAGCATCACTCTGCAATTGCCAAGGAGCCAAATCGCTCCCAAGAGTGTGCTGGTCCTTCACAGGGGTGCATGTAGCCTTGACCTTCAGCCAGCACTGCTTGCTGCCTTGTGTGGAGCTGACCTGTGCTGACTGGAACAGCATCTTACTGCTGAGCCCACGTTTTCAACAACCAGAGGTGTGGTCCTAGAAGATGCTGACGATGGTCCGGATGTCTCTTGGGTCCCAGATCACACAGAGCTTAGCTGCTAAGAAGCACTCCCTAGAGAAGACACTTTCTCTCCACTGACTAGAGAGGGACGTTGGGGAAATAAGATTCGTCAGACTGAGTTGAACACCATGAATGCCCTTTCTACCATCTCTTATTTCCAAGAGCCAATTCCTTTCTGAAGACCTCCAGGATCACTCCCCTTTTCTTCTCCACTCACTCACTGTCTAAAGACAGAGCCAACCTGTGAGCATCTGTGACTTTTTTCCTCCAAGCAATCTTTCCTAAATAAAGCATGTATTCAAGCTGCACTTTGTTCTATTCTATGGATAAGTTGCCTGAAGCATGCATTCAAATGAGAGAAATCACAAGCATATGTCTACTTGTTTTTCCACATGCTAGGTGTACACCCACAGCTTAACTTAAGGAAAGCTTTATAATGCCACTTGATAAATGCATACATACATGAGAGAAAAATGCTGAAATGTTGAGAAGAAACGATACCATTTTTCATTTGCCTGAGACAAACCATGTCTTCTTATTAAAGCAAACCTCTTATGTATCATCAATGTTTAATTCAGAATATACTTATTGAGATGAAGTAACACAGAGAAAGAACAAAACAGCTGAGTGGTATTAGGTTAACCCATGGTAGAAAAACAAGTGGCTGGCAAACAATGCTTTCACAGAGTCTAAGCAGACCAAAAGAAATATTTTCTAATATTATCTTAGTTTGCACATTTAGTAAATCACAACAAAGAAAGTGAAAATCAAAGATCCTTTAAGATATATCAACGAACATAATCTCGATTTTTAACCATAATATTAAAGCAAGATTGAATCATAAGGCTTCAAAGTGCAACGCTGTCAAGGGTGTGAAATCTCTGTTTTAAAGTAATTTTGCACTTGTTTTCTACCAGCTGTCAAGTTTAATATGAACAAACAAGTTTTACATATAGAAACTCTTTCCAAACTCAAAAATGAAATCCTTACTCTTCTTTTTGTATTTTTGATGCTTTTCTATAATATTTATTTCCCCCTGGAAACAGAAACATTAAATATCACAAATCCCTGCAACAAGGTAGTCCATAATAAATGTTGTTCACATATTTAAAACTGATATTTGATTCATTGTGCCTAAAATATCTTTTAGGGTTTTTTTCCAGAATCAGTTTTGTCTCCTTTTTTGTCCCCCCTTCTTCCCCTGCAGAGGCTTGTAATGTACTGAACAGAGAAGATGTTCAAAACTGCACATTAAACATTTGCCTGACAGTCTGATGACTCTACCACATTATTTGGGCTCTGCTCACTACCTCTATCCTCTCAGTCACACTCTCCTCAAATATTGACACTGCTCTTCACACACAGACATATTCATATTTTAAATACTCTCCGATGCAAAATGTCCTTGGATTTTACAGGGCATATCTTCTGTCCTCTACTTCAGGCTGTTGTGAAAAGCGTGATGTAAATCATCCATGGCACAGCCTTCACAGTCCTCAGATGGTGTTTAATGATCGCACAGGAGCTCATGAAACAGGGCACATAAATGTTTTTATGGCTATGGACTTGTATGGGCTCAATTCCATATTTCTTCCCAGATTTAGTACATTTCTGCTGAATTAGCTTATGATCTCTTTTCCCATCCTGTTGTGCATCTGGCAAGAGATCTGGGCTAAAAGCAGATAGAACATCAAGCCATTTGTTCCTTTAGGGCTGTCAGCCCCTGGAGAAACATCACTCAGCTGTTGAGAAATGCTAAATAAGAAGTACAAGTAAGGCCTCACTTGTTGTCTAGCTTAAATTTTGTTCTTCCTGTGAAGAAGGAGTTCTTTTAAGCATTAATTTTGGAAGATTTAAGATTTAGCTGCAAAAGATTCCCTTCAGACCATCTCAAGCTGTTATCCTGTCAGCAGGAAAGCAAACACGCTAACAACAGAGCTGTCATAGCCTGCTCTGAGAAGTCAATCTTTAAGCTAGTTTCTTTCCATCTTTTAAGCTAGTTTTATTCAACCCGACCTGTTAAGTGTGAGCAGGCAAAAATGTAGGAAAGAAATACCAGGAGGAAGGATTAGAAGATTATGGCATGGAGATGCTGGGAGAAGGACACCCAGGAGCACTCACATGGCTTTGGATAATGGGCCTTGTAGGAGAAAAGGTTGTTAGTTTAGCAGCAGAGGTTTGGGGATGGGGCACAGGGAAGGTAGGGAAAAGACGTTAGGGATGTGTTACTTGGCAGTAGCGGGAGAGAGGGGAGGTGGACACTGAAGGGAGGAGAGAGAAATTTGAAAACTGGGCCTGGGGGTATTGCAAAATGGAAGAAAGGAGTAGATGTGACAGGAGTAGTTGTTAGACAAGCCTGATGACACTGATTGTTGTCAGTGCCCTCCCCATGCACACATAAGCATCCTCCCAATGCCTTCTTCCTGGGCAAGCAGCTACCGACAGTGCAATGGTGCACATTAGTACATGTTCACAGTAGCAGGTTAGCTGTCCTTTCTGTTGAGTGATTACTGTTCAGCGACAGCTAAAGCTGGTTTATTCCGGGATGAGTGTTTTCTGTTGAGTGGCTGCTGCACTGTAGATGGTTGACTGTTCATGGGAGTCTAGTGGTGGTAGCCTGGTGCTGGTAAGCTGAAGACCTTTATGACCCACCTGGTTATTTACATTGCCTTCTGTAGATTCAGTTGTTATTTCTGTCTAAATGTCCCTGCATTCCTACTGCCTGGAGTCTTCTGAGCAAGACTCGTACCAGACTTGGACTAGCAGTCTGCCTCACATTTTTCTACCCTCCCTAGCTGTTCATACATCATCACAGCCCAGCTGTTTCGATATGGTTCTGTGACATCATGCCACATTTGTTTCTGTGATTCCTTTGGCTTCATTATTCTAATGTCTGTCTGTGAGCTGGTTTCCTGAAAACAAAGATTTCAGTTAATGCTATCTTAGAGGAGCAATAGTTAAGCCGTGTTTTCTTGTCTAGAAGTGTTGACAAGTACTTACTTAAAAGAGTAGTTCAACAGATTTATTTAAAACTATGTGCATGTATAAGGACTCTTTTCTCTACAAATACATACCTTCTACTGACTATTTGCATGTAGATGAGCATGAGCCTCCAAATTGTGTCAGACCAAAGGTCCTTCAATAATGTTTTAAGTTCACTGTCTTGTCTTTCAGCAGCAGGCTAGCAGATCTCACAAAGCCAATTACAGATGAAGGATTTTTTTCGTTTAGAAATCTATCAATTCTCAGCTACAGTGTTTCAGTTAAAAACTGCGCTTTGATGAAGAGGCTTAACACCTACCGATGTGTCCAATGGGAATGCCAGCTGGACGTACCAACAGGCACACAGCGAATTAGCAGGAGATTGACAGCTTGATCACATAGGGAATGTCTGCACAGTTACCTTAGTCAGAAGTAAGACTGTAACTCCAGGCACAAAGAACATAGGCCATACCACCACAATAGTGTTCAGAAAACAGAAACATGCGAAGAAATTTGGAGAAGATTCTGGTAATCCTTGTCTGCAAACAAAGTGCTAGAAAACAGAAACAACATTTTCATACTATTTTCCTGCACGTTGCTGGTGAAACAACTACTAGAATACTGTGTCCAAAGGGATGAAGATTCAAAAAAAATTATAGATGAACACTACAAAACTTGTTATAGTTTGCTTAATCATCCTAAAAGCTTGATCTATTTGAATGATCGAAGATTAAAGGCCTCTCGATTACAATTTAGAAATGCCAAATCTAGCTATTGAAGGTATTACGAGATTCAGTGGCTGGGAGATGAAGCTAAACTAATTCAGACCATAAATAATGCTTTCAATTAGTGATCTGTGTGCATACTAACTGTTGAAATAATCTATCAAAGATTACCCATCACTAAAAATAATTAAATCAGCATCAGATTTTTATTTGATAGACATGCTTTAATTGAGCAACATCTATTGGGCTTGAAGCAAATTAATTAATGGATGTCCAGTGACCTGTGCTACTCAAAAGGCTGGAGTAAATAATTGCAAAGCCTGTATTAATCACAGAGTTCTTTAATTTGTCCACTGCAAACAACTTGATAGCTTGGTTACGTGTTGCAAAGCTTAGGTCTTGATTTGTTTAGCTTAATGACAATATCAAGATATCCTTTGCAGAGGATATTTCTTTCCTTTTGCAGCCAGTAACAACCTTAAAATTTACCATGGGAACACATTTTGTCCTCTAAGTTGCATCGCCACCTCTGTCAACAAGCCCTCACGAAGGTCACACTGGGATCATATAGGGATATTTTCACTGGCACTGTTGTCCAAAAGGATTACAGAGAAGGTGACATTATTTGGAGCTGTAACTATATCCTACTGAGAGATGTTCCATGGTGGTTTTATTACTGTTGCACTTTTTAAAGCGCATTGCAGTGTAGGCTGGGAACAATGCGCTCTTTTGTCAATATAATATACATCTAAGTGTGCCTCTTATTAAACTCAAAGCCAGGCATTTCCGAAGCCTAACCATCACTCTGCCTTTTTTTGGCTGGGGGTGGTTCACTTAACCTCTCTGTGACTGTGTGTCAAATGACAACAATAATCTGCTTTCTGGGGGCTTGTGAGCATCAGGCAGTGTTATGTAGAGCGCTGTAAGTTACATCTCAGCATTTCACACAGATCAGCACAGTGTCTTTCATCTGTGTTGGTGGTGAGTGACCAAGCAGCATAAAAGCACTTTTTGTCACACAAGCTGACGTGCTGTGTGTCAGGAACCACGCAAGACAACTCAGCTTTTGTCTGAGAAAGGGACATGTCTTAGCACTGAAGACATATCCTGTTCTTAGACACCAAATGATACGCTGAAGCTCTGGGAACTGGCCAAAAGCATTGACATGATGGTGTGGTGAGCCACCATACCATAATGTCTATATGTACTACTCTCAGCAGTAAGATTTTCCCCAATACTTTTATTACCATTTCCTGTTTCTCTTTCATTAGTTATTCGCTAGCAGCTACTGGTCTTGCATCTGACACATATAGGTTATAAGCATTGTATTTTCGAGGAGAAGGCTGTTTCAATTTTCTGCTAGTTTTAGCCAAACAATACTCTATTTTGCATTTGGTACAATGTTGGGTTTTTTCCTTCTGCCAGTTATAGCCACATCACACATCAACCTAACTTAAAATCTGTGGTATACAGATTTGCTCAAGGATTTTTCTTTTGTAAAGCTCTTAACACTGTTTTTCCTACCATAAAGGACAACACTTTTTGAATCTTTTTCTTATGAAATTGTGCCAAATGGAAGACACTACTAATTGTGGGAAGCCAGACTATGGACACAGCTCCTTCTCCAGCTCCGGGCCTTGTCAGCTAGAGGGACATTAAGGTTCTACTGCCACACAGGATAGTTCTCTCCCAGCTGTTCGCTGAGCTGCCTGCAGAATTGTTCCTTACCTACATGGACCTAAATGTGACAGGTCAGCAAAGGGTTACTGCTCAAAGTAACACAGCTCGCTTTGATGGGCACAGAAGCAGCTCTGGAGCAGACTAGAAGTGGCAGTAAACTGCAGCATGGGTGGTGGTGGAGAGGTGTTCAGCTGAAGACAACAGTTTCTGCCTAGCACAGACAGATCTTGGAGTGAACATGTGCCCCAGCTTTAATTTTGCTTGATTTCTCATCTCTCTAAAATAAGGGGCACAATAGGAAGCAGGATTTTCCTCTGGCAGCTTCACCTATCCCTGTCTCATCTGCATAGCTCCCCTTTAATGCTGAATTTTAATTTGCCCATGGAGCACTATGAAAGCTCACTTCTTTGTTCTTATTCACTTCCCACTCACTTCTAAAGACAGTGGCCTTGATCATACTGTGATTTCTGTTATGCAGCAGTACCACTCTAATTAGTACTTGAACTCATTCCTGACTGTTACTTTGGAAGAAGCTAGAAGTATTTTCTCGTTTCTGTTCTTCAGGTCAGTTAACGAAAAATTCACTTTCTGTGATAGACGAGGAGTTTGCAAGTCATAATAACTCAAGTCACAAAAACTTAATTTAATAGTTTGCACTTAAGTAATTTGTTGCTATGGCAAATGCATTCACTTAATTCATGCTGCTTCCAGCTGCCAATGCCAGCACTGCATGGATACAACATGGGGAACAGGGAACGTATAACTACTTAAACCGGGTAAAATAAGAAGTGTGTATCTGGATTCTTGTCTGGCCTTCAGGTGAAGTTGGTATTTTATTACTTACTGCTGCTGCAATATGTTGTTGATGATCAGATTTCCTCAGAAATCTGTCATTTTGAAGTACTCACAGTATTTTTTCTCTTTGAGTTTATCCTCTTCAGCGGTGGTAATGATTAATCTGATTCTCTTGGCATGCAGTTTTAAATCCAGTGACTTCAGCAGAATGAAACTATAACTTTAGCAAATCTATTGCCTTGTCAGTGCAGAGTCCTTTATATATGCTGAAGGGTCAAATGCTCAGAAAAATCTCCTCAAATTATTTCATGAGCCCACCTGCTATCTCCTTGGTAGTCAGTTTGATTTCTGGTAGTGTAAATAAACTTAAGTTTCATTTTATAGGGAAAAGTGAGCTCCCTCCCATGAAAGACCTTAAGGGAAGTTTCATTCTGCACAGCCATTTCATCCCTTTCTGTTCCTGAGCTGGAAAAGACATTTCCTGAGACGTCTTTTATTTGTCCCTTAGGAAACCTGGAACTGCCTCAAGGCCAAATCAGAATTAGAATTACTTGGCAGCTAAAATCTAGTTTCTGATGATTGTCTATTCATTGGAGATGCTGGAACAACAGAAATCCTGAACCTTGCCGCTGTCAAAACTGCCTCCTTATAACAGAGGTGTTGACTAATTAATTGGCTTTTTCTGCCTTCAGTTTCTTGTCTTTTTTTCAGATATTTGTTTCATTTGGATTCCTTATATATAAGATATGTCTTACATGTGGGGATCTTGATTTTCTTTTTCAAAGAACTGGTACAGAATTAGGGCTATTAATTTCTATAGCTTGTGTAAGCAGATATCACCTTTCTCTTGATTCACACAAACAGCAACTTCCATACGAAGTTCAGCCCAGACTGTCACCTTTGTAGAAAAAAAAAAGAGTACTCTGGTTATAGCGAAGACCTCTACTGTAAGTCTCAGTGGGGCTTTTCCCTTATTAACATAATTGATTGCAAAATAATGTCTTAGAAGATATAGACGACTAAGAATCAGTTAAAATAAGTATTTATAGAATGGGGGTCCTTTTTTTCAAGATGGAAGAAAACCAGGCTGACTTCACGCTTGGGGAAGCTGTCAAGTTCTATGCAAGGAGAGGACAACGTCTAGTTAGAAGTTAATCATTACCATGAGGCCTGCTTTATTTAGGAGTCTCTATCAATGTAAAACTAAAATAATTATGCCCGTGTTTTCAAATGCCTAAGACTTCCGGGATAAAAGGATGCAACAAGCAGTAACCAACACTCATCTCTGACATCCTGTACACACCTAATAAACAGACAAAGCATCGTGCTGCAGCATTGTTTTCAAATAAAGAAGGGTGGGAACATAACTGTGGCACAGCTTGGCCTTCAGACCACTGAAAACTGGCTCTTTCATAGCCTGCTGGTCACCAGTGGGACTCTGCTGCAGCATAACCCTTTGAACACGAGGAAATATTTACACATAGTTTTACTAGATTGCAGCCTCAGCCCACAAAGACTTACTCATGTTTCTTCACTGTGAGGAGTCCCACTGAAACCTTTACAAAGTTTGGCGTGGACTTCTCTGAGGGCCAGGCTTGAAAAGCCTGTTTGTGCTTCTGAGTAGCCATTACTAATCGCAAAATCAAATTGTTTAGAAAGAAGCAAGGCAAAGGAAACTTGTTTGCTGTGATTTTTTTTGCTGTAAATTCCTCTCCTACTTCCATAAGGTCCCACTCTGGGCTGCCTTGCATCGTCCCTGGCAACTCGCAGAGTGAGCTGCCCCTCGGCTGCTTCTGTCGAGGTGCTGTTGGTTTTGGGCTGCCAGTGGTAACCAGTGGCCCTGTAGCCAAACAGGATAGAGAACTGTCATTTTGTGGTGCAGCCTTTCTTTTCAAGGGGTACTCATTGGGACTTCCGTTCTGCTGATTTTTATGAAAATATTAAGGACGTACTTTGAATGAAACCAGCCAACTGGCTCAAAAGTTACTATGAGAATCTCCTGTGGGCTGATGCACAAAAGGTAAGATTACAAAACCTTATTTCCTTTCAATTTGGTTATATATTGATTGTGTGTTTTCTTTTAAATCTCCTCAAAATACTCTAAAGGGTCCTATAATGGTTTATATCCGTAACTTTTATGATTTATTTCAGTGGGATTTTGATTAAGCTTGCAAGAAATAGGAGAGAATACCTTGGCAGAGAATTATCTGTCACATTTCTCTTTCTTCTCACTGTTGAAATATGTTCTTTCCCCTCTGTGGATATGACTCTTGTGAATGGAAGGCCTTAAGTTTTACCATTCACCTTATACTATCTGATGCAGCTACTGTAGTATGCAAAAGTTTAGTAAAATAGCATCAAGGCCAGTTTACATTTTACTGAAAGTGAAAATTCAGGAAGGATGGAATACAAAGAAATGGAAAAAGCCCACGCAGGGCCTGACCGTGAGTTGGTATAAATCAATTCAGTGGTCATGTGCTGGGTGATGCCTTCTGTTTCAGCACACCACAAAGTTGCTATAGTGCAGTAAATAGCAGACTGTCACGAAAACTCTGGGGTCATCTAACACTCTGGCAGATTTGTAGCAGACATCAAATGCTTGACTCTTGACCCCTGCACATGAAGCCAGCTTTGGAAAGAAGGGAGGTATTAGGAAGGTTTCTCAGCACCAGAAACTTAGTTAAATTACAAACTGCATTAACTATTAAAAGAGACTGGATAACTGCTGTTTACTCAATTTTAAATGGGTTTGTAGAATGTATTCTTAGGAGTACCTCAAGTACCCGGTTAGAATCTTCTTCCTATAAATAAATCTAAATAGACTACATAAAAAAGGATTTCCATCTTTTGCAAGTCTAGAATAACCTACCATGAAAGAAGCTCATTCTCAGCTGCTGTTTTAAGCATCTTACATTTCTCACACTATCCCTAGCAATACATTTTGACAAACTTATTTTTTTTAATTCGTTCTCTATTTCTAATAATAATTGTCATCTTATCCTGTTGTCATTATTGCGCTGCACTGCAACTTGTGAAATTACTGCATGTCTCCACTTGGATGAAGCTGAAAACAGGAAAATAGCTGGTCACCTTCCATCCTCTTTACTGCTTATGCACTGCGTATTCCGAGAAGTCATTTAAGCTGTTGAGCACCTTGTCAATGTAACAGATGTGCTGTCATTTTACTGAAATTCCCCAAAAGTAACCTTGTTAGGTTTCTGGCTGAGGCTACAGAAATGCTCTCAGTTTCTGCCCACCATTGCCAAGCAGCAACTGTAAGGTCCTTGACTTCATCTCAGTTTTCTTAGGAACTATTTGAAAAGTCTGCAAATGCAACTGAAAGATGGTCTGAGATGGTAATCTGCGACCAAACCCTTGGTAGAGACCCACATCTAAGCCAGCCACTGACTGTTCTGTTTCTAACTTGACCAACATCTTCTTGCCTGCTGGTAAAATCCCCAGTTTCTATCCAAGTGAGACTGCCTGGAGCTAAATAAAGTTCCCAAATGATAAGCATATACTCCAGAAGACAGACACAAGATTTGCCTTTGGTTTCTGAAGAGGCATTGGAGGTACCTGTGTGGGAAAGGAAAAAGAAGGACCAGAGATTCTGGGTAAACCTGAAACACCAGTTAGACTAACCCTTATGACTGCAGCTGTGAAGCAAGAGCCTGACTACTGAGGCAGAATAACTTGTTCCAGTGAACGTTGTTAAGACACGTAGATTGGTGAGCAGGAATAAAAAGGTTCAACTGCAAACCGAAGCTTCTATCATCACAGCATGCTAGTTACCTGAAGCCAGCCAGAGGCAACTGAGGAACTTACATCCACAACTGGATACAGTTGGTATTATTTTTATTTATTATTCCTATGGGGTACAATAAGTGGTTATAGTGTCACTAGTGATGCTGGGCACTAGGAGGTGAAAATCCTCAGGGAGGAGCATGAAGAGGCATTGACTGGCCAGGGCTCTAACAGAATCAGGGAGAGGAGGGAGAAAAAAAAATGTGATGGAATTTATTTAAGCAGTGATTCAAGAGACATGTTTATGGTACATGGAACATAAAGAGAAGCTTACAAAATGGAAAGAGAATAAGAAGGCTTTGGAGTGAGGTGTGAAGTTAAAAAGACAAAGAAGAGGTGAAGCAGCAACATCTCATGCATTGCAGACTAATGGCAGGCTAATGGAAGACAGAAGTTGAGATTTTGAGAAATTTTTGAGAGATGGTTGGACCAAACAGGAGAGGGCTTGAGAGTGTGTTGTATCAAAATAGAAACGAATTAGGATTAGAAGAAAAAAGGGTAGGATATCTTGCCTTGAATGAAGGTAGAAGAATGAGAAGGGAGGAAATATTAAAGGAATAATTGCCCAAAGGCTGGACTTGGTGAGGTCCAATTAAGCAGTGGACAGGGAATGGCCAGACGTCACAGGGTCAGCATGGGTATGATAAACATCCTGAACTATGTCCACACCCAACACAGCTTCTTTAATGAGACTGGGATATATGGCACCGCTCAATGGCAGTTGTATAGCTCCAGCGTTTTCATAAAATGTTCATATAGTAAAGAGAAATGGGGGATAATCTTGAGAGGTACTGAACAAAGAAACGCCAGTTCTTCTACATTGTTTGAATTATCTTGAGAGATTCAAGCAGTCAGGAACAGCCACTTTCATTGCTGCTATTTTTCCCCACAACTGGTAGATGGAAGTCTGGATGGTCAGCATATCTGATTTTTTTTTTAAATTTTGGGAATATCAAGGGCTTCAAGGCAACTATTATCACTATTTGTTCTGGACCATAAGGAGCTGATTAACTCATTTAAAACTGACCATAAGTGAAACAGAGAAAGAGTTTGTAGAAACTAGTGCTGATCTCCAAGTACAAAGGAAAGCAAATGAACCTGAGTAGATGAATATCTTATGCCATGTAAAGACTTCCTGAATCCTTGGCACACATGACAGCCTTGTAATACAGGTTTTCTGAAAGAAGTTGAGTACCCTTCCTATTAGCTGAGAGGGGAAATGCCCTAAACAAACATGTTCAAAGTGCTCCTTTGTTTGTGTGTAAGAATACTGCGTGAGTACTTGTTGGACGAAAATCAGGAGAACTTCGAGAGTATGTGTAAAACATTAACAAAGCAAGATTACGCATTTGGTATTGCTATGGAGTTCCTTGAGGCAGGCATGTAGTAAATCTCCCACAGAATTGAAACAAAGCTCCCACAATTAGCAGTAAAGCTCCCATAGATTTGAATGCAGACCGCAGATTAGTAGGTGGTAAAGGAAGAAATTTTGGTTTAAAAAATGAATTTAAGAAGCATGTCACTGAAAAAAAATGATTACATGACAGGTCAGCACAGGCTGTGTGTATAGGCATGGATCTGTGTCTGTAAATGTACAAGCTTTTCTAAAACTTTGAGAAGAGAGGGATAAAACCTTTTGAGAAATCAATGGGTTCTTGGCTTTTAAAGTAGCAGTAGACTTTTCATCCTCTACTGGGAAGATTACCAGCTCAGGTTTTATTTATACTCACAGGACTTAGTTCAACATTTAGTACCACTGACCATAGGTTTTTGGTACTCTGGAATTAAAAAATGAATGAAGATAACCTAAGGCAGGAACTTCATTTCCTTCACATGCTATTCAGAGAATAAGAGAAGATTCTGTTTTCCCTCTATTAATTAGTTCCATTCTCCCAATAAGCCAGTATTGAGATTTTAAAAGACATCATAGAAACCAGTATAGGTATGAACAGAAAAGAGACTTTGTCCAGGATTCATTTACACTGATCAATAGCATAGTTGAGTGCTGCCCTAGTGAGGGTGGCCTATTTTCAAGCATTTGATTCATATTCATGCTACAGGCTTAAATATGAGGGCACAAACCGTGTACAGACTACGACACACATGGGTCACTCTCCACCACACATGCAATTCCAACTTTTTGTACCCTCATCAGCCAGGGTTTTTTTGTTCTTCTCAAAGGGTGGTCTCGTTTGAACTGTATGTGAAGTGTGATCAATAAAAGGGTCTCATCTGTTACTTAGCTTAGCCACACTGATATTTCTTCACTATTTTTGGTTGGTCAGTATGTAAAATATCCTGAACAACCTTCTTGCCGCAGGGCGTATCTGACCATGATAACTTTTTTTCCCCAGTGCACCTTCAAGGGGTTAAAGACTATTAAAAATAATACATTTTCACCATATTTCAAGGCCTTACTGCTCACCATGCAGACTAAAGGTAGCCACACAGCTGTGTGCGAAATACCTGCGTACCAAGGACTCCAGAATTTCTGCAGTGAGCTGGGACAACGTTCTTGCCCACAAAACAATGCAGGCTTCTAGTGCATGCAGGCTTTTGCCTTCATCACCTTCAGCTGCTGCAGTACGCCCTATAGCTGGACCCATGGGGAGTTCAGTCATGCTCTCAGTTCCTGTCTGGTACATGCCAAGTGTACATCCAGCCAGAAGAAAGCCTCATAGTGCATCTGTATGTTGGGCTCAAAAAGGAACATGAACGATGCCACCAACAACTGTGGCAATATGATGGAAGACAGTGCCAAGCTATAAAATTATCACAGGCTATTTTGCCATTATGCCATGTCTCCTGCAAATGGAAAACTCCCTTCTATTGCCATAGCAAAAGGCAGAATTCAGCCTGGTTTATTCTAGATTTTTCTGCCCCTGCATATCCAAGGCAAATCTTCACAGAATAAATAGTTGTCTGCAATGAACGGATGAATTTGACAATGGGAGTGAAACTGCTTTCTCAACCCCATCCTAAAACACATTTCCCAACTCACTGCCAATGGAAATAGAAGCACCAGTTGGCTGTATTCTGTATTCCCACCTCACATACACACGAGCACTCATACATGTGCTATAATAGTCATCCTGCAGCCTCTGCACAAACTGTAGGCTCTCCTCTCACTGAAGTTCTTACTGGTTGGCCTTGTGTCCTCCATATGCATCTCCTAAGCCTCTGCCTTCAAGGTGCTCTCACACCACTGAGAGGGTACGAGTCTGCCTCGGAAAGCACAGGGAGCAGGAGCAGGACGTGGGATCATGGCACTCCAATTCAGAGAATTAAGTAAAAAAAGTGATAAAACTGAAGACATCCTTAACTATCATCAGCTATCTGTATATTAGTAAATACAACAGAGGAGCTACTGATTCATTACTGCATGCAATATTTAATTATTAGTGTGCTACCTGTAACAAGTTTGGCTTGAACCACCTAGTAGTTTTCTAGATGGTTCCTGGGTATTGGGCATTGGTTCCATTTGAAGCAGAAGTCTGGTCAAAATGAACTTCTGAAGCCAAAATTTTTGTGGATGTTTTGGGAAATAGTGTGTGCCAAAATCATATTCAATGGGCACCTAGGATGTAGCCGCCCTGCTTCTAAGTAAAAGGCAGCCCACGCATGGGGGGCTGCATTGATGTAGCCATTGAGGAAACAAAACACAGATATTGTTGCAAAGTGCAAAAAATCACGTTCAGTTCTTGACTGCAGGCAAACCTACTGAACCAGTATGAAGAGGCTCTTAACTACAAGGGGCGGATCATCCAGACCGCAGGCAGGGCTCCCTGCCTGGAGGTGCTCTTTGTTCTTCTATCTGTGACATTTTGAAGACGCTGAGAAAGTCTTCCAAAATCAAGACAGGGCAGAGAGTCAGGAAATTCAGCTTTGGACAGGGCATGCTGTAGCATCCAGCCAGAATGGCCATAGAAAGGGGAACTGAATATGACATGATTCGCAAGATGAGCCTCACTGCAGAAAGAACTATTTTGAAATACCTGGAGTGATCGTAATTATCATAATGAGGCACCTATTAAAAAGTTGTCGCTATGTGTGGTTGTAGTATCAGTACATTCAGAAAGTAACACAAAACTATTACATCATGGCTAAGCCTGGTAGTAATTAAAAAATTAGATTTCGCTTGAGAAGGCAAGAAAGGCAGTGAAGAGAAGGAAAATCCCCAAGAAAGACAACAGCTTTCATGTGATCTTGTTTTTTACAGTACGATTGTAGTTTCTGATATGTAAGTAAAAAAACTTTCTGCCTCAAGGTACTACAAGTTAAAGATACTCTTTAAAGATGGCTACAGGAAAAATAAAATCAGAGGAAGCTAAAACACAGGCCCTTGGTGCATCAGCCTCATCATGTTACCTGGGAAAGCAATTTCTTCCAACAATAGCTCACCCAGATTTTGCTTGTTCATCTTTCTCACCCTTTTCACGTTACCCAGGGGAGGTCTGGCATCTGTTAGGGAACAGAGGTTATTAAATTAATATCCACCACTAGCTAGGAAGCACTTCCCAAGTGACAACTCCTCCTAATGTTCTACTTAGCATCTCTCAGGCCCTGTAGCACGTTTTCCCCTTCTGAGTCAGTAAATGGCTCTGACCATACCCCAAAGCTCTGCAAACAATTTACTCTTGCTTTTGTGCAAGGATGAATCCTTCTGTCAACAAGACCAACTTGCTGGCCCATATCATTAGGACCTCTATCATTTGATCATCAGTGTGCTCTTTGCTTGAAACAACTATTTTGGCTGAAATTTCTTGCCTCGCATTTACTGCTGAGCTGGGCCTCCCAAGCAGAGGTTGCTGGTGGTGAGGTGGCAGGTGTGCTCAGGTGTGACTCACCTCGGTGGCACACAGGTGGTGTCTGGGTGTGTGGCCATGGCTGTAGCCAAACCCTGGTGTCGCTTGGGGCTGTCTGCAGTGAAGCTGGGAGGGAGGGTGCAGTGCCTCACACCCGGCACATTAAATGGAGATACAAGCAGTAGATTTTGTTTGCAGATGTTTCCCATAAACAGGTGAGCCTGGTTGCCCACATCTAAACTCTTGAGGTGTCATATGAACAGATGGTACTTTTCACAGAGCTTGGGGGGGTCTGTGGGGGACGGGTTTGTCACATTAGCAATTAAAAGCAAACGCACAAAACCCCTCCTGCCCGGTTATCCTGCCAGTGTGGCAGGACCCAGTTTTTCCCAGGGAATGGCAGCACATCCCTGTCCCTGGCTGAGAACCAAGCAGCCGTCAGACCTCAGGGCAGATTTCCCAGCTCAGGTCTCTCACCATCGGGAGACCCAGCTTAAGATTTTGGCTGTTCTGGGCCAGTCCTTTGTGCAACTGATGTTGTGGCTTGATTTTTTTTTTTTTTTGGTCACTTTTTGGTGGAATTACCTGGTCTGTTACGGGACTGAGCTTGCAATCCCTGCCGGTTGCTGCCGAGCTAAACCCGAGGCATGGGGCAGGAACTCAGCTCCCTTTGGTTTCAGTGGACCCGCCCAGTGATGCTGCGAGACCCAGCCAGGCTGAGTCACTGGGATGACAAGATCAATTTTCACAAGTATGGCCAGAATCATGTAGCAGAACTCCGTGACATCGATTTAATAATTTGCTGGCTTTAATGAAATTGGATAATTACAGGTAAAGGTACTGGTTATGGCATCACTGCTGCTAATTTTTTTTTTAATTATTGAACAGGCATCTGTAAAATATTATGAACTTTGCAGTGGTGGTTACGCGAGGAAAACCACCTTGTAAACAAGGCTCCCCCCTGGAGAGGACCACGCTCCCTGCCGCCTCCCCCCGCCCCAGTGGTATGGGCGCGCCCTCCCTCCCCCTGAGGCGCCCCGTGGTTCGTGCCGGCCGGCCGCGGCGGCGTCTGGCGCATGCGCAGTGGGCCGTATGGCGGCTGCCCAGCTGAGGGCGGTTGTGGTAACCGCGGTGGGTCGGACCGGCCCGGGCGCTCCCGGGAGGCCGGGGAGGGCGGCTGGCCGCCCGGGGCAGTCCCGGGGCCGGGAAGGGCCGGGCCGCCATCGCTGAGGAGCGGCGGGTGCGAGCGAAGTCTGCGCGCCGGNCGAGTGCGGGCTGAGGAGCCGCCGCGGCCCTGCAGGAGCCGCCGCTTGCCGCAGCGGGTTGCGCTGTTTCAGGGCCTGTTCGTGCGGGTGGATTAATGTGTTTCAACCCGGTTTTCTCTCGGGAGATGGGCGGAGGGGGAGCTGCTGGGCCTCCACCTTCGAGTCCGTGTCGTTCGGTGTGGAGCCGTGAGACAGGCGTAGGAGCCTGGGGGCGGGGCTGACCGTCCGTCCCCCGCTCGGAGTGGGGCATCTGCCAGCAAAGGCCGTTGTGAGCAGGTCCGGCAGGATCTGCGCTGTCGCGGTCGCGGTGGAGCAAGGCGGGAGCATCTCACCGGGGGCTCTGTACTCGCTCTGGCTTTTTCGTTGAGCTCCCGCCGAACTCCCAAACGCATCGTGGTTCTGAGCATTTTCAGGCTGCAGTGGGTCTAGCATTCATGCTGATATCACCTCAATAGTTCATAAAAATCAGCCGGCGTTCAAATATTTCAGTATTATCTGGCTTTTCCATCTCCACAAATCTCTGTCTTTGAACTGTAGTGTGTTTGTGAAGTTTCAGCTAACTTGAGGCTTACTTACTGCTGGGCTGTTCAGTTAATTATGCTAATGTTAATAATGTATATTAATGTTGCTTGTCTGCATTCCATATTCTTCATGCATTTTTGGGATATGTTTTCTTTTGGAAGGTTTAATGTTCAGAAGCTGATTGCAAAGTCTTGTTTTCAGATACGATCCTAAAAACCCTTTTCTGTGTAAGTGGTCCTGCTTACTGGATTAAGTTTTAGTAGTTTCATGTCCCGGCTCTGTATATGAGATCCTGAATTGCACTCAAAGCTGTAGGAAGTGGTGGAAGAATCAGTGAGGGAAAAGCAGGGGAGCAGGAGAGTAATGGAGTAGAATAACAGCACACTGCTGTTGAAATACAAGCTTCATAAGTAAGAAAACAGGATTCGCTTCTTGTATTTTCTCTTCCTCTTTCTTTCTCTCCTACTTTGCCCTGTTTTGTCGGTAAGCTTTTGTTTCAGTACATTACTGTGTATTAGTGCAGATTTTGCAGGCCAGTTGTTAATCTTAAACACACTGCTTAAGATTTTTTGTCTGTTTGTTTACTTGCCTTTGGGATGACTGTACCTAATGGCAACAGGGCCAAAGTTGTAATGGAAGTGAGTTCTCTATGGTTTAGAAGCTGTGTATGTGGATGACTTAAAATTCACTTATTTTTTTTCTCCTTGTTCTAGATGAAAAAGAAGAGTTCATGGTTTCTGATTTGCATAATAGCAGAGGCTGAACAGGCATAAAGGAGACTCTAGTGTGGGTGAGAAGTGTGAAGCCCCTTGCAAGGCTTTGCTCTGTAAAAAGAAGAAATGAATCCTACAAATGATGATCCAGTGTTTGGGACCATTTTTGACTGGGACTATCTCTTATGGGAAGTTCGTTTGACGTTTTTAGCTGCTGGTTTTTTAATCTACTTGGGAGTATTTCTTTTGTCTCACTGGTTGTCTTCACGGATAAGTACCACTTATCGTGCCTTGTATGCAAAGGAGAAGGTGTTTTGGAACATGGCAGTCACACGTGGTGTGTTTGGACTTCAGAGTTGTGTTTCTGGATTATGGGCTTTGCTCATAGATCCTGTTTTTCATGCTGACAAAGTGTATTCACAGCAAAAGTGGAGTTGGTTTAATTGTTTAATAGCTGCTGGATTTTTCTTGCTTGAAAATGTAGCTGTTCACGTGTCCAACATTATTTTTAGAACATTTGATGTGTTCTTGGTAGTTCATCACTTGCTTGCTTTTGGTGGCTTGGCTGGTCTGGTAATTAATGTGAAATCTGGACATTATCTGCCTTTGATGGGAATGTTGCTGGAGATGAGTACTCCCTCAACATGCATTTCCTGGATGCTTCTAAAGGTAAGCATGTGATAATTTTCAAATTATGTTTGTAACAGTTTTCATGTATCTCACTTGTCCATAGGTAATCTGTGTGTTTTGTCTAGATAGCTTTTCAGCAAAACTGTGTTCGTCTAACTGATATCCATGTTACTGTGATACCTGCTTTTGGAGTGATGGCATTTCTGTAGTACTCCATATAGATTTATGTGAATGCTGTGTGCATGTGGATAGTGAAATGGTATAGATTTATTCTGAGTTTGGGATGCTCTATGCATGTGGAATATCATAGCTCTACATGGAAAAAATGCCTGAGAGTGTGTGTACGTGTGTGTATGTGAAAGCTGGATATTTGCATTAGTTCTACAGATTCCTCTGTTCCTTATCTTGAAGCAGCAATCTCACTTCTGCATACTTTCTATTCTTGTTTTTTTCTAGGCTGGCTGTGCTAATAGCTTTTTCTGGAAGGCAAACCAGTGGGTGATGATCCACCTGTTTCACTGCCGTATGATTCTTACTTACCACATGTGGTGGGTGTGTATTTTCAATTGGAATTCTGTAATAGAAAATCTGGGACTTCTTCATTTTGTTGTTTTATTCTCTGGATTATTTGCTGTTACAGTAATACTTAACCCATACTGGACATACAAAAAAACTCAGCAACTCCTCAGCCCAACTGACTGGAACTTTGAAAGTAAAGCAACGGAAAATGGAAATTTTAACGGTGAAACACATCAAAAGAAGAGGAAATAACACTGAAACAGCTGCTCCCTAATAGGGCAGTGGAAGAATACAATGCAAAGTAATTCTTTGCCCATGAACTAGAAGCTTTTGCAAGGAGCTCATTAACACAGTGATTCCTTGCTGGTAGTATTCTGTATGCATCAGAAGTATTTAAAAGCATTGTTTATGTTTCATGTGTGCATACACTTAAGATTTTTGACCTCTTAGTTATGAATTACGCCAACAATTTTGTCAGGTTGGACGGTATTTCATGATCTAGGATTGACATGCTCCCTAATGGTATCCTTTATCTTAATGCTTCAAAGTGGCTTTATGGTTAATTTGTCTATTAAGCTCAGCTTGAATCAAGTTTAGCTTAGATCCTATTTCGCGTATGTCGGAGGCACTGATACTAGAAATTATGTAAGTTGCTTATTAAGATAAATTACGAACCAAGTTAGGTATGCATGGGTACCTAGTTCCTATGTGCCATTAAATCATTCCAAGTGGCTGAACTGGTCAGTGGCAGAATGCAGTCGTGGCTGGGGTTGGTTTTTTTGGGTTTTTTGGTTTTTTTTGTCTGGGTTTCCTTCTTTTTTTCCCTTCTTCTAAGTGCACTTGAAGAAGAGAATTGTTTGAGTGTTCACTGTCAAAGTGAGTTGTAGTTTCCAGGTTGCCCTCAGTATGGGGAGTTCATATCTGTCACAAACATGCATGTGGGGATGCGAGCCGTGGTGATCTAGCTAGGTAATCATAGTGGCCACTTCTGGGCTTGAAATCAGTGAAATACAAGAAGCAATGATAGAATGTTTGACTCTGTTTCATTCTTGAAGAGAATGAATGATTCTTGAAAAGATGCTGCTTCATTGTCAAAATTATTTCCTTTGTAGCGGTTCCCCTAGTGCTCCTGTTATGGTTCCTGTCATTTTTGGAAATTCTCTGGGTTATAGAGGGTTTTAGAATCTGAGGTGACTCCTCTGGAGGAAAGCCCAAATCACCTCCTTTAGTTCAGTTGTTCTTCTAGTATTTTTATTTTATTTTACTTTGAAGAACGTACAAAGTGATGCTAACAATCCTTTGCACTTTATCTGCCACATCACTAAATCTTACCTTGACCTAAGGAATAGGGTAATTTTTTAGACAGGGACATGGCAAATTTTGGTGGATGTTCTCCCACTAAGGGTCTGACTTTTCCCTGGGTGAAATTTTGGACAGCAGATGATGGTGTAAAGATCACGCTAGAAGAGAGTGACGCCTAGTGGCAGGAGAATGACAAAGATAAATAGTTTTGACATACTAAACTAGTGAGGTCAAAAGCCTGACGTTTGAAACTTTGTCATATATTGTGATGTGACTGCTACACGGTTTTATTTTCCAAAGTAATAAGACCGGGCAAGCCCAAGATGTGAAGAATTTCAGGTCAAGGCATATGTTTAAAGCTTTGTGTACTGATCTGTGGTGGAGCATATTGTTTTAAATGTGGAGGGGAAGCACTGTTTGATGTAAGCAACCCCATTTTATTAATTTTTGGTGGGAATGTCTTTGATTTTATTCCAAGGGAAGGGAGGAAGCTAGTGGTCAGGTTGCGGTGTTCTCCAGTTCGCTTTGTCTGAGCACAGAGTTGAAGAGCTGCCCTGTGAGGGAGAGGAAACTTCTTACTGTTAGGTCACACAGGCATAGCCAGAGCTTGTTGATAATGATGAAGTGATGAATATCTGAAATTGCCCATTCAAAACTAGGCTGAGAGGGCCATAATAATTTAACACGGCAATGCTGTTATCCTGATGATATTCAATAGAGAAAATATAAATTTTATACTACCTTCTTATTTCTAAGCGGGCCAGAATGAGGTTGCAGTGTTCTGGCGGTGTTACCTGTCTGGATGCCATCCTATAGAAAAAAGGATTCTCTAATGGTTGAAATTACATGCCTCTCCTAAGGGGTTTTGTGGGGGAGAGTAATGTTAAAAGTACTTCAGAAGAAAGCAGGGGGATGAATTCCTCAGAAACAGAACCCAGAAATATGATCCAAATGCCCATCTTGCAGAATGCAAACCTCACTTGCAGGAGTTCCAGAGGGGAAGGCAGAGGATGTTACCAGATACTAAAATGGTGGTGTGCTCTATGCAGCTTGAAACTTAAAGGTTTGAATTTGATAAAACAAGGTAATAACTATAAAAATCTCTGCTGCAGAATTCTGAAGAATCGTAGCATAAAATGGAAGCATCATAAGGGCAATAAGTTTGAGCCAAGTGTGTAAATTTTATAGTGGCTGGCTAAAGGAGGTGAAGTTTCTATGTGCTAAAATAAAACTATATGGAGGATTTGGCTCAGTAGTGAATTTGGGGCTGTCAGGTGTGGTCCAAGCAGATGGATAGTTATGTCAGTGATACCAGACTTCTAAAGTTTAATATTTTGTGTTATTGTGTAGTGTTATTAAGTGCATTTTAAATCTCTCATTAAAAGTAACTTTTATCATAATAAGGCAATATTTTTAGTATGCATCTCGGTGTGAGATTTTTGACACAAAGACTGTTACGGTATGTCTCAAACCTTTTGCACATCTTACTTTATAATTACAAATACCTAAGAGTGTCTGTTAGCCTGAACACTGCTAGACCTGCTGGAAGAAAAGCCATGCAATAAAGCAAATAAGAGCACTCATTTTAGTTTTGTTTCTGTTTTGGTCTGAGGGGCGAGGGGATTTTACAGTTCAGCTAGAAGAAATATACAAGGACATAAAAATACAGACAACTTTTCTTCTTCATGTTGATAGCCTAGAGTTGGAGTTACCAGTTCTGTTACACAGAGCCTTTTTTTTTTTTTTGTTTTTTTTGTTTTTTTTTTTTTTTTTTTTTTTTTTTTTTCAAATACTCCAGTGTTTTCTTTACTGCCTTTTTGCTGCTCCCTTCAAGAGGATTTTCTGGTTTATGATTGTGGATGACTGTCTCGTTGCTCTGAAACAAGACTGAAAAGTTCTCTGAATGAGAGTTTTGGTGTCTAATTACTCTTATAACGAAGTGCTGCTTTTCAACCCAAAGGTACGCTTGCCATAGTTTATTTATAAATTTTGTTAATGTGAAACTAGTCCCAGTCCTGTTGCACCTCATCTGCAATGTAATGTTTAAAAATTCACAGTCAGTTTCAGGAGTGGCTGCATCAGGTCACA
Organism: Pampusana beccarii; assembly: GCA_013399365.1. Lineage (NCBI taxonomy): Eukaryota > Metazoa > Chordata > Aves > Columbiformes > Columbidae > Pampusana > Pampusana beccarii. The sequence continues at coordinate 347,251 of VWYH01007988.1, forward strand.
GGGTGTGCTGCTGCTGCCTGATTTTGAAAACTATTGTGTAATATGTTTTGGGGTGAATTGCTCATTTGCCTTAAGTGACTATTGGAGACTTCATCCTGCTTTCTTGTTGGACAGGCTTATTCAAGGAGTGCTCTTTGTGTCACTTTTCTGGCCGAATCTTTTTTTAATTAAAAAAACCCCCCACAAGACAACAAAAAAGAAACAGACCCTGGTGGGGGTTCTTTTGTTTGTTTGCTTTTTTGGTGTTTTTTTTTTTGTGTGTTTTGTTTGTTTGTTTCTGTTTGGGATTTTTTTTTTTAATTTTTTTTTTTTTTAGGAAAAATGTCTGATCTAGGGCACCCTGGCCAGACATCTGGTTCTTAGTGTCTTCATACAGCATTCCTAAATCACAGTTTGTGTTTGCGTCTATTTGTATCCTGTTGTATGTTTGTTCTAAACGCTGTTATCATTTCCCCTCCCACCCACCAATTTTTCTGTAAGATTTACTCTTGCTCGCAGTATTGGTCATGATCCTGCAGTATTCACATTACCACAGTGATGTCTTTGTCTAATAGTTTTCAGCATGTACCGTTGGGCCCTTCTGCTAAGTACATGTGTCCAATTCTTTCAGGTTTTTTGCTTTTTCCTGATAACACTTATTAAATATTGATGCCATATGCAGTTACAAGACACCTTTCTTAACCTCAGGGAGACTCCCACTTGAAGTGAATTTAGAAGTGTTAAGCAAATTCAAGTCTGTTCTTGTACAATATAATGGTTTTTGAATGGTAGAGCATCTTTATACTGTGCATAAATAAAAGTATTTTATTGAATAATTGTCTACTGTGAGTTTTATTTACTGATGAAATTAATGACTATTATGTTTTACTTGCTATTTGTAGCTTGAACGTTTTTTGCGGTGTATGCACTAAAAAGATGACTTGTTTAAAGTATTCTGCTAAACTTGACAAATGTACTGTCATATCCATGGAAGTAACTATTAAACCTTGTAAACTAATGCCCTTTCACCAACATTTACAAATGTATTAATGTAAGCATGTTTAGTTAATGACTAAAACACTAGAAGCTATGCTATATGTATTAAAGTATGTATTAAAATGGTTAGAAAGCATCACTTGGAAATGACCCTTCTAGCTTGTGTATTTGAAGTGTGTGGTCTATTTTTACATTAGGCTCTAACTGTGAAGACACTTCGGTACCACATAACACTTCACAGCTTAGCATGAGCCACCTTAAATTAAAAACAAACTGAAAAAAAAACAACCCAAAACCCCAAACCAACAAACAAACAAAAACCAACAACAGAAAACCCCACAACAACAACTTGTTTCATTGCTAAGTAACAAAATACAATTCTAAGCATTAAATGCATATCTTGCGTGGTGCTTTGCAGGAATGAATTGCTGATACTTTTTAGCATTAGTGAGTTAAAGGAAAATAGCATCATTACTGGCATTGTAATGCTTCTTACAAGAATGCACTGTGTAAACAACTGACTGGCACTAATTTTGCTAGCTGCCTCTGCAGTGAAGTCCCCAAGATTAATTGAAGCAGAAGTAAGACATTCATGTGTAAAGCTCCACTAGCTGTGGAATGTGCGTGGGTAAAGACTGGGATGAGAAGAACAATCCGTAATAGTATTTGTATGAATAAAGTCCTTTTTTTGGTAAATAATCTGTAAAATGGATTTAAATGTTATTAATGTTTTGCTGTTCAGATGTTTTCAATTAATAGGTAAACACATTTTACTTAGTAGTTCTTACCATATTCCCAGGAAGGTATTAGAGCACATTTAGGCTGACAGTCTTACTCAGCAGTTACAGTCTTTTGATCTTGTGTCACATGGCATTGGTATTTAAGTTGATAATTTGGAACAAAAAATAAGTGATGGTCATTAATTAGGTAAATTATGCCAGTTGCTCTAGCTGTCAGCCCCCAGGTGGGTTTTCAGTGTTGGAAGAGACGTTGCGTGCTCTGGATCTGATTGACTAATTAGTGTGTTCTGTTAGTGGTAGGGCCACAGAGCAGAAACAAGTGTTCTGTGCCTTCGTCTTTTCCATAAGTAAAGCAGTGCTGGGTGAGGTGGAATGACAAAGGTAATGATGCAGCAAATGTGCAAGGCCGTAACAGTGTTCGGGGTGGCAGACAGGAGAGGAGTGGGAACAGCTCACGTGTCCCCAAAGAGGAAAGCAAGGAAAAGGCTGTGCCCTTGCTTGCCGCTGTCTCTGTGCGTGTATGTTCAATGAGTCAGCTGTGATCACTTCTGAGTTTCTAAGGATATGACCCAAACAGAGAGAGTGGCAATTTAATACTAGTTTTATCAGATAAAGGACGTATTACTTCTGGTCTGAAATCTTTATTTCCTCTTATGATTCTGTTTTTAGCTGCTCCTTTGAATGCTTAGTTCACAGGAGAGCGCTGTGTAGGCTGACACTGTTTGCACCAGTATGTTCTCTGACATTTACTGTGAAGACTTGTGAGGATGCGCCTTGTTTTAGTACTGATAATTGATTGTGGCAGCTCCAGGTGCTCACTTGGCCTGACTTTTATACTGCTATATAGGTCTGCAACTTCCCTCTCCTGCTCTGCTACTTCTGCAGCCTTTACCATGTGAACACTGCATTTTGTCACCAAAGCTGTGCTCACTCAAGTTTAACCATGGCGCTTGCACCAGCCGGGGGAAAAAATATACCTTAGAAAGCATTAATTTTGTAGAAGGTAGAGGGTTGACTTTCCTACATTTCTGGACTGTGCAGTTCTGCTGTCAGGATGTTTTAAGACTAAATCAAGGTGATAACTATGATACCTGGAAAAACAAAGCCATGCAGGCAAACTACAAAAGTACAGAGAAGTAGTTTGCATAGAGTAGTCGTGGAACATCTAACGAGCTTGATCATCTTGTCTTGTGGGTCATATTTCCAGGAAGAAAGCGTATCCTGGAAAGCAGCAGTAGCCTTGCTTAGGAATCACAGGAAATAAATACGAAAAAAATTAGGCAGCTTTGGGATGAGGTAGCTGGGACTGGTTATGTTGTACAGTGCTGACCAAGTTGCAGTTGGACATTGAATATGTAGATTGTCTGGTGCTTTAACTCTTCTTTTTTTTTTTTTTTTTTTTCTGAGCAACATACTAAGTATCACTGTGTCAAATTTCAACATGCAAATCTGCAATTCCTTTTGCACCAGCCTAATAGTTATTTATTCTTGTATTATTATAGTCTTTTTATCTTACCTAATTATTTTTTTACCTCTGGAGGCTCTTTTGCATTTTCATAAGTACAAATCAATCTGCACTTTTATTTTCTTAGCCATCCTAATACTTTTTATTTGCCACTTTTCGCACTTGAATTTCTTTTTCTTAAATGTTGGTGGCTTAGAGTTGTACACGGTATTTCATGTAAAGTCTTTTCAGTACCTTATATTACACTAGTACTTCCTTTCTGCCACTGGAAAATAGCTCTGCTTCACCAAAGGTTGCATCTGTCTTTCACAGTTGTGTGACCTTATTGCTTCATGGTCCTCTGGTGACACTGAATTCATTCAAGTTTTCCTTTCTCGGGTTCAGAACAAAGCAGAGCCATCAGAGCACGGCAAACAAACAAAAGTAGGGATCATGTGTTAAAGAAATAACTTCTGCGTATTCCTGCACCGGGCGCGGGTGCCCAGGCGCTGGGGGCTGTGGGGGTCTCTGTGAGGACACAGCCGGTTCCAGCAGCTCCAACCACCCCCCAGCCGAGGTGGTGGAGCATCAGGGGACGCGTGTTTAAGAAAGGGCAAAAATATGACCCAGGCAGTATGAGGAGTAACAAAAAAGTGAGAGAATCAACTCTGCAGACACTGAGGTGCGAGGAGGATGGGGAGGAGCTGCTCCAGGTGTTAGAGCAGATTCCCCTGCAGCGTCTGGAGGAACCCACGCAGGAGCAGGTTTATCCTGCAGGGCTGCAGCCTGTGGGAAGGACCCACGCCAGACCAGCGGAGGTGTGAGGAGGAAGGTGTGCCGAGAGGAGCTGTTGTGGACAGACCACAAGCCCCATCCCTCATCCTGCCCTGTGGGCAGGCAGAGGAGTCAGGAATGAAGGAGTGAAACTGAGTCTGGGCAGAAGGGAGTGGGGCTGAAAGTGTTTTTACTTTTGTCTTTGTTTCTCACCATCCTACTCTAATTTTAATTTGCAATACATGAAATTTCCTTGAGTTGAGTCTGTTTGGCCCATGAGGGTAGTTGCTAACTGATGTCCCTATCTTCATTTTGACCCACCAGCTTTCTGTCCTGAATTCTCCCCCTGTCCTGTTGAGGAGAGGGAGTGAGGGAGCAGCTGGGTGGGCCTCTGGCTGCTCACCAGGATCAACCCACCACAATAAGTTACGGCATCAACTGTTCTGTTGTTCACATGCCACCTGTGACAACGAGGAGCTGATGTAACACAAGGACTCTGGTGCTGAGGAATGTTAAAATTTAAGAAAATTGCTACCTAGTCTGTCTGAATTGGTAGTCTGGGAATTTGACTTGGAAAGGCTCCTCGTAAGCAGAGCATTTGTAAAGCTGTTCATGAAAGAGGTTCTAGTGCTGGTAAAACATCACAGTATTATAAAACTCAGTTGTCAGGTTAACATGTACCGGTATGCTCAAAATCAACAGACTGTGTCCTGGTAGTGGGGTTCAGCGAGACCTGGAAGACAGGCCGGCAGCAGACATCACGTCAGAATGTGAATTAACAATGCTTTTTTTAAACCGTTATTTTGATGTAATAGCCTCTATGTAAGAAAGCTGCGTGGTTTGCCTTAAAAAAAAAAAAAAAAAAGAAAGAAGTTTATATATTAAAAAGTTAAAGTGTCATCTCTCAACCTTGTTTGGTAAAGGAAGTGGAGGGGACCCGTAACTTTACAAGGCTCCAGCATGAGTTTTGCAGATGCTGAAGTTAAGCAAGGCCGTTGGATGTCCTGGCTTCGAGTGGGTTCTGAGGCACTGCAGTAAGCAGACGACATACCTTCTTTGTGGGGAACACAGTGAAGAACAACAGGAGAAACAATTTCTGAATTTCCAGTGGATGAAAACTCCCTAAGAGATGGTGCCAGCTACAGTGGCTGGTAAGTGGAAGGAAGAAACTGAGAAAAATCAGGCTTCACTGGAGAACTTGGTAAAGCTAGGTTTTAGTTACCTTGGTCGGATTTCATGCGATGTTTTGGAAAGCATGGAAATTATGTTGTGTGTCCTTTGGTGTCATAAATTTATGTTTACATTCAGCCACCCCAATTTCCACGGAGAGAGGAAAAAAGCGGTCCCCAAGGAGGGGAAGTAAATTCTGGTGAGGTCTTGTTGTACGTATATCCCCAATAAAATCAATTTAAACATCATCTTCTTAAGACCTGGTTATGAAAAGCACCATGTTAACTCTGGAGAGAAGCCATTGTCTGTAATGCAGTTCTTGACAACTAATTCTGGGTGGATAAATAATGAATTTGCGATTGCAATGATTAGGGTGCTAATTATGATTGCTAATAGAATGTTGCTTTAGAAAACAGTAAGAAAAGTGCAAGTTATTTTGGAAGTTAGTTTTACTTTATTATAAGTTGATCTGCTGTTGTTTGACTTGTCCAACAAGGTTTCCACAGTGAATTAGGGATATTTATGTATGGTCACTGGAATCAAAGTAGCGGTTTTCAAAGGCTTCAGAAGAGAACTACAGGAAGGATTTGAAATTTGTCTCTTTAACAGTGAAAGGGAGAAATTAATGCCCACGGATAATGAGTTGGCTGCTAAAAGGAGAAGGATATTGCTAGTAAATTATATTTTTGATAATGAAATTGGACTAGTTGAACTTAGTCTAGATTTGTGTCTGTTCTTTAATGTGGCTTGTCATGATAAGCAGCCATTAGACAGTTCGCCAAAGACTGATTCCCTGCCATTTCAGCTCCTGAAATGGTACCTGGATGTGAGTGAAGTTAAACATATTTTAAAAATCACAGAAAGAGCAGGATAAAGTGGTCTCTCTACTGGAAGCTGAGCTGAATGCCATAATGGTGTTCTTGGCCTTGTCGTTTACATATAGCCCAATTTTCTCCTCTCATTTTCTTTCTTATGTAGAGCTTATAGAGCTATGTGAGAACCATCTTGAATTCACACTCTGATGAACTGCATTAAAAAGAAATAACAGTGAAAATGGAAACATTTTTGAAAGTAATACTTCAAAATATTTAATTTGTCAATTCAGGTTGTATGAACCAACTCAAAGACATGGGATAGTTGTGAACGTATGTTGTTAAACTATAGGCAAATGAAAAATGTAGAAAAAAAAGGAGGATTCATAAAATGTCTTTTGAAATGCCACTGTTTTCTGCTAATATTTTCATACAATTATAATGAATTTGCTATACCTGGGTGTATTTCATTACTGGCTGTAGCATGAGTGCACTTAAATCGGCACGGATCACTGGTGGATGATGTGTGGGTCTTGAACAGCATTTAGCTTGAAATTTTGATGCTTAAAAGTGGACCAAAGATTTTAAATAATATGTAGCAATATTAATGAGCTGTAACTGACATCAAGAACTTATAATGTATTTAAGGACTTAGGAGCATTTATTTTTGTCACGGTGTGATGGATGCGTACATGAATACATTGTAAAGTACGCATTTTCAAAACGCGTCTTGTAGAGGTTGTTTTTCGTTGTTATGAACGGCACCTTCAGTCCTGAATTGTATTCCCGTGAATGTACAAGTGGATGATCTTACTTTTAGGATAAGCATGAAGTGCTTGTGTGACGCGGGCTTTGCGTGACGGTGCAGCTGGTGGGCTCAGGGCTGGTCTGCAGCGATGCTTCAACTGATCAATGACAATAAATTCCAGAATAGCGACAGTGGCCTAGCGTGGGTCCCCGCATCTCACGGGCTCTTCGGGAGAAAGTCCCTGAGGGAAAAAGGCTAATGTGCATGGTCCGTGCGCCCTCCCGCGCTCCCGCCGCCCGCTACACCGCCGACCCCCCCGCCATGGGCAGCCGCAGGTGCCCGGGGTGGGCGCGGGCCGGGCCCGCCCCGCCGTCACGTGTGGCCGCAGGAATGCGGCGGGGGTGCGGGGCCACT
>VWYH01007988.1:354348-430024 GCA_013399365.1 Pampusana beccarii
GGCAGGGCTCGGGAGCTCCGCTCGGCGGCGAGTGCGCGCGTTCGCGGCGGCCCCGGGCGGGGGGGTGAGTGACGTGTCCAGGGAGCGGGGCACCGCCGGAGCCCCGGCTGAGCGCAGCGGGCCGGACCGGGCCGAGCGGCGGGCTCGGAGCTCTTGGCGGCGGTGAGTGTGCTCTCCGCGGCTGGGGGCGCCGCGGGGCTGCAGCCGGCGGGTCAGTCACGGAAAGTTTCGTGCTTCGGGGCTGGGCTCGGTGCGTGGTGTGCAGACACCGCTCCTCGTCCGGAGCTGCCGGCCCCCCGCCGAGCCCGGGGCGCTGGGGCTGCGGGGCGCCCGCCGGTGGCGGCGGGGAATCTCCGCCCGCCTCGGTGCGGGACACGAAAACCTGGTTGTTTATTGTTTTTAGATGCATTGTTAAAAAGGTTTTGCCAGTGTAACGCAGCTTCTTGAGTTACTGATGTGAGGGTGTGAGCGATTGTTGATAAAGGTGTTTGCTCCTTTTCCAAACTTCCAGCCCTTGATCTTCGGTGCAAAGTTTCTTCCCCAAGAATTTTGCTGGGGTCTTCGCTGGGGTCTGTGCCTCTTGGTGTTCTTCAGCATGGGCAGCTGGCCGGCTCCCGCTTCCCCCTCCTTTGGACCAGGGGCGGACAGGGCTGTAGAAAAGGCAAACTCACGGGGAGACTTAAGTTTCTTTCCTTTCGCCTTCTTAAAAACCGTGTTCAACACCAGCTTAGGGGTTGACATCTGCAATTAAATTGGTTTTCTTAAACCAGAGGGGAAAATACTTGGGTGCAATAACAGCTGTCCATTTCTGTGTTTTGTTTTTTCATTTGTTTGGTTTTTTTTTTTCTACAAATTGTCTTTGATTTCTTTGTAATTAACACTTCAGCTATTGGAAGAGTTACGTAGTTGTCTGTGGTGATCCCAGACCATGTAGTTACTTTTGAAGGATGCCCTCTTCTTACAGGGCAAGGCAAGAACAGCTTTAAAAGATCGGCCAGTCATTCATTCACCTGGGTGAGTGAGTGTGCTTTGTCCGTAGGCGATACCAGGTGCTTGGGAAGACAGCTGGTCATAATTTGCCCATAGCAAAGGCTCATTTTAGAGGCCCTTAGGTGTTGCTTGTATTTTTGACCAAGAAGATTTTATCCATCCTAAAAACTGTTCTCTTTCATTGAAGTATTTGATTTTTTTTTTTTTCCCCAAAGCTACTAAGGACATGGTTTTTATTTTGTACTAGCAGGTTTGAGTGTTTTAAAAGTATCTTTTTTTTTTTTTCAGTTGTGCAATTTAACTGTTACCATAAAAAGGTATAATTTTTTTTTGCACGAGTCAGGAAATAAGAAATATCGACTGTTTAAAAACTGTCTCATGTCAAATAAATACAGTGAGGAAATGCCAATGTATGTATTATTTTTGTAAAGAAAGTAAATGTTTTCCCAAAGCCTTTACTCTGCTTCATGGACCCTGGTGAGCAATCTGTTCTGCAGTGGAAAGGAAGTATTAAATTTTCAAAATTTTCTGTTGGCGCTCAGGAGATGCAGATTTACTGCCTGAACATGGGCACGTTGGGCACCTACAAGTACAAGCCCATTATTCAGGCAGCAGTTCTGGCTGCTCAGCTGTTTTCTTCAATGGGCCCTTCATTCTTTTCACTTGGGTGATCTGTTTGATCTTGATAATCTGTCTGGCTTGCTTTGTTTAATCTATTTTGTCTTTTTTTTTTTTTTTTTTAACTACCCTTCACTACCCGTGAACTAGTTACATGTGTTTATCTGGTTATGAACCAGTAGTCTTTAAATGCTACCTTGAAATCTGATATTTACAGAGTGATTGTGAGACTTTTATAATACAGTCTGTGGCATTCATAACTTACCTGTGGCATTGTACGTCAGACATGACCTACTACGTGAGTGGCAACACGTCTTGTGATGGGACAGGCACTGGATGTCCATTGCGTCGGGCTCTCGTGGCCGATACCCACAGGTGGATGTGGTGGGGGAAAGGACCGTGGAAGCAGATAGATGCTTGAGGAACGTGCTGTCTGTGAACTGCTGACTGCCAGGACCTGGCAGGATCTTCCAGATTTGGGCTTCGGGAGTCCATACACCACAGGACATGGAAAGAAGCCGCAGTGCTGTGTGATGGGTGTGTGCAGGCTGGTATCACAGCTCTGGGACGTTGAGACCAAATGTCTTGTGCTGTTGGCTTGGACATGGTGGTGGTGAGGACAGCAAAGCAGTGAAGAAGCAGTTGCCTTCTTCTGTGACCATGCACAGAGCTGTCTTCCGACCAGGAGCTGTGGTTACTATCAGCAGATAGGAGATGGTCTCGCTCATCAGTCAACTGCGATAGTATTTTCCTGGAGTAGAATACTGTGAAACAGGCTTTAATTTTTATTGACATTAACTTTAAAAATCCACGGTATTAATAATGTTTAGATTCTTGTTTGATTGCAGTTGAAATCATAACATCATTTTGGTTGGAAAAGACTCTTAAGATCATGGAGTCCAACTGTTAACCTAACGCTGTCACTAAACTGTGTCCCTGAGAACCTCGTCTAAACGTCTTTTAAACCCCTCCAGGAATGGTGGCTCTGCCACTTCCCTGGGCAGCCTGTTCCAATGCCTGACAACCCTTTCCGTGAAGAATTTTTTCCTAATATCCAATTTAAACCTACCCTAGTGCAACTTGAGGTCATTTCCTCTCATCATATCATTTGTTACACAGGAGAAGAGACCAACAACCTCCTTTCAGGCAGTTGTAGACAGCAATCAGGTCTCCCCTCAGCCTCCTTTTCTCCAGGCTGAACAGCCCCAGTTCCCTCAGCCGTTCCCCATAAGATACTCATTGAGGGTCTAGGTACCTCAGCATCTTTTGTTTTGTTTTTTCTAGCTCTTTTACTAGGTTGAAATACTAAGTCTAAGCACTTAGTTCAGTTACATGTCAAATATAAGAGGTTCTGTTTATCCTAAACCAGGTAGCTGTACAGCATGTCTTTAAGATTTCCAGAACCCAAACTTTGAAAGGTACAGTCTTAGTTTTGAGTAGGCTGAATTTTTAATGTTTTTCATCATGACTTTTTAAAAATGCTCTTGGAGCTTTTTAGTATCTTCCAGTCCATTTAAGTTACTCTTTCTAACAGAGCTTTTTCTTTGTTTGTTTTCTTCGTTATCATTTTATATGTATAAAATCTTATATTGATTTTTTAATTTTAATTATTTTTTCCTTTTTGTGAGGACACTACTACTTACTGCTCGGGGAGGGCTGAGGGTGGGAATTTCTTTTGCAATTGAGGGTATTTAGTCTCAGCATTAAGAAACTTGGTATGAAGAAATCTCAACACCAAGGGAGTTCTTCAGTTAACTCTGAGCTGTTGAGGAGTCCTTGCGTAGTTTATAAATGTTTGAAGGAAGACAGCAAACTTGTCTAAAACCTGAGGGGCTATTGTCAAACTTTGTAACTGTTAACGGAATTTAATGCAACTGGGAATGGTGCATTACTCATTTGTAAACCAGGAAGTCTATTAGCTGCTTCTATATAAAGTAGAAATTATTTTTAGAATCTGTTGTAGAAAATTTATAAACTTTGGTCTATTTATGAAGAAGCCAGGAAGCAAATTCTGCAATCCAGGAGGAGGAGGAGTCGTTGTGATTCAGACTTTCAGGTTAAAATTTATATATTGTGCAGAGCTGCAGTCAGTTTATCCATTTATCTATAGTACTACCCTGCTCTTGATTTTTGTATGTGATGGAGAAATGCACAGTGTGTAGTAGTTACTTTCTTCATCTTTACATATGTGGGACGGTAATTTTCCGTCTGCCTTTGTAAAGTGACTTTCTGGTTTTTGCCTTTTTAAAAATTATGTCTTACCATTTTACAGATTTAGTTTAGAACTGGAGAAGGAATCTCATGGGGAATTGTCTTATGGCCTCTAAATTTGAAGGCATTTTTGAAACTGTCTTTTCATAAATTCATTCTCCTGGTGGCTTTTTGAGCCGCAAGTGCATTTCCATACTATCTTTGGATGCTTCTTGTGGAATATTTATTGTAGCAGTTGTCCCTTAGAGAAGCTTCATTTGGAGTTACAGTGTTAGATTAAGTACTGTGAATGCAATTGTCGAGTACATCTTACTTTTTGAACATTTTGTATGTACTAATGAGGCAATAAAGGAGGCTTTAATGATAGTGGTATGAAATAGTCTTTAATTTTGTATATATTCTACAACATGTAAAGGAGGCTTTTTCGTATCTGAGACCTTTTTGTATAATCAGCATTCAGTATAGATATTTTTTCCACTCTTGTTCCTAGTCATACAAAATCTTTCTTGTTATCACATCTGTTAGTGGAAAATTATTAGTAGTATATCCATCTCTGAATCTAGAAGTAGTTTAAAGAGTAGAAAAGCTGCAAGCCTGGGCGCTTGGAAATTATTGGGGGTTCATAAACTGAAGACCGAGAATTACTTAGGGAGACTACAAGCATGTTATGAGGAGGATGTGCTCTTTGTAATAAGGAAGGGTTGTACATGAGTGAGATAAACCAAAATCCTTATTATGGACCTATACATGTCTTAATACTTTCTGTTTTCACATCTTTTTCAGTAATGTCATTGTGTGCCTATGTTGTTTGCAGAGAGCAGAATCTTGGGACTCAAGGTCTATCGCATATCCGTGGACAAAAACTGCAGCTTTATTAGCATCTTTTGAGATTTAAATCACTCGGACATTTTCTTAGAGTAAAGAATCTTGAGTTTTACTCGCACCAAAATACTTCAGATTATTTTGAAACCAGGGACCTTTAAAGGTACAACTTGTTTTTAAGGGAGTGATGACAAGTAATGCTAAACAAGATTTGAAAAATATGTTTTCAAACTTGTGTTTCTAGATAGAAAACTTGATTCATATTTCATTCTCAATCGCCTGAATCAGCAAGACTGTGGGAAGTGATGCATAACTGCACAACATTGATTCATGTCCTACATGTTTGCTGCTCAGTCAGGAAGCCTGAAGCTTAATGTCAAATGCGTGGGTGAAGCAGTTAACCAGAGCAAAATAAATTGTTCTACTTACGTGGTGCTGAATAGGGGCATTATCTTGGGAAAATCTGTTTCAGTGACTTACTGTACTGTACAGTACTTGTTACTTGGGATTGAACCGTGAATACAAACGATTAGGATCCAAGCTCAAGGTCAAACATTCACTCTTGTTTCTGTTCTGTAATCTCTTTTCTCAAAATGCTTTCAAAAAGATTGCAGAAGTCATATGAATTTTTTTTCCTTAGAGATACAGAATATACATTTCAGAAATTTCAAGAAAGGGGATAAACATTATTTCCTCATCTATAAAGCAGGATCATAAGTTATTGGGAAGCAGATTGCAATATTTAGATTTTCTGCCAGGAGCACAGTGAGTCTTGAGCTTATGGCTCTTGACTTTATATTTTTCACCATTTTAAAACATTCAGTGTCTCATCCTCGCGTTCTTTTAGAATTTTATATGTAACATTCAAGGTTATTACAAACCATGAACTGACTAATGTGAGTCTTAGAAACTTCAATTTAAACCTATAGAGGGTGAAAAAGAAAGAGGTCTTCTTGATCATTTCCAAACCAGGGAAAGAGTGAAAACCACTGATGTTAGTACTAAATGCAGAACTTAGACTTCCACAGAAAACTACCTTCCTTTACGCATTTTTTTTCTGAAGATGAGGCTGTTTTGTGCAGGTGCTATTGCTATTTTTCTTTCTTACTTTAATTGATGGTTTAATGGCTGCATTATGTGATTTATTCGAGTATTTTGGTGTTGCAAAAAGAAAATAAATGAAAATTGTGTTGTTTTGCTACAGTATGCATTATGACTCTAATTTATGATTAGAAATGTATTTCCATATTTTACTCCAAATAGTTATTTTAGAAACACAGGAATAAGAGTCTGTATTTATGTTCCTTATAACTGTATTCATCAGTTGAAATACATGTTTTCAATTGCACACTATTGTATTGATCAGATGTAACGGGTTGTCCTTGATGAGAAACACTGTGGTTACTTTTCCAAGGACAGTGGTACCCAGGGGACTGAAAATGCTTAGGAAAAGTGTCTCTGTCAGGACTGGGTTTGCAGAAAGTGGTAGGAACTGGATCTTCAGTGTCTCACGGGCATCGTTGGAAAGAGCTTCTGATGGAAGTTTTTGTCAGTTGTCATCAGTATCTTGAAAGACAACCCGTGCCTTGTAAAACTAGGACTCATGGATTTAATGCAAGTTTGACCAGGACTTTCTGCTTTTGCGGTGGATGTGTGGATGAAGTACAATTGGAGGGGGGAAAATGCTTTATCAGCTGTATCAACTAAAAAACATTCCCCTCCCCACTTCGTTTTTGTTGGGTTTTTTTGTCTGTTTGTTCGGGGTTTTTAATTTGTTTGGGATTTTTTTAGCTTGATTTGTTGAGGAATCACAATAGGTTTCAGGAAGGGGCATTTTCCCTGTGACAAAAATACTGCATTTTGTATTTGAGGCTCATCGGAATTACTAGAGTAAATTACTATTTTGGTGCATTTTTTAAATAAAAAAATTATAAAGTGTCTGCATAATAATTCTAGTTACACGTGTATTATGATAATATGTGTATAATTAAACCATACACAGGCTTACATCACAACTGAAGTGTTACGCAGCATGCGAGGATCTTAATGACTTAAAACCAGAAATCATGCTGAAGATGTTTCTAGTTATGGTAATAGTTGATCTCCAATATTGAAACAGAATAATTTTGATTCAGTTTAAAAAAGGACATTTCAGAAATAAGATTACTTTGCCAGCTGAAGTTACTTGACTGCACAATCAGTTTTAGAGCAAATTAGGAAAAATGCCCTTAACATTAGTAAATTTTTATTTTGCTTGCGTGACATGGAAGACCGTGGTCTTGAACCAGCAACACAGTCTGCTAGTTTGTGTGGCACAAAACAAATAAAAAAATCAGTTCTGACTAAAAGTGTGTGATGCCAGCATTCACTTTTAATTCTTCCAATGCTTGCAATTTCTGTGGTGCACCCGACCCCCAGGATGGCCTCCAAAACCCAGGGTCATGCCCCTCTTCTTCCTGTGGGTATTCGAACAGTTGCCAGCACAAAAGGCAAGAGCAAAGGCTGATTCACCGCAGGGCAGGTGCCCTCTGTGCATGTTCGGGAACCTGTTCCCTTCCCTGGTTTCAGTAACCGTTTACCCATCCTTCCTCTCATTCCTTAAATATTTGTAGACCTTGTCTTTCCCATCTGTAAATTAAGTATTGTGCTGTTGAGCTTAATAAAATCATATGTTCCTGTCAGGTTCAGCAGGGTCTTTTTCAGAATGATGTTATGATCTGTGTGAGTGAAAAACTGAGCTTGTTTGGCCTGGAGGAGAGGTGCTTCATGGGGGCCTCACGGCAGCCTATCAAAAAGGTGGCAGGACAACAGGAGATAGTCATAAACTGTAGTAAAGGTGGTTCTAACTAGTTACAGGGGCAATATTTTTCAATGGGAAGACAACCAAGCAGGAGAACAGGTTGCCTGGCAAGGTTGTGCAGTCGCTGGCCTTGGAGGTTTTCAGGATCCCGGTGGATAAAGCAGCCTGGTCTCACCGGATACCTGGCCTGGCTTTGAGCAGCAGGTTGGCCTACACGGCCTCCTAAGGTACCTGCCAACCTGACCGAGTCTATGAATCGGTGATGCTGTGTTTTGGTTTGCGATAATAATCTGCCCTTAGAGGGGAAGAATATACATCTTAAAAAATCCATAGTGCTGTCTGTTTGCGTTGTGGATATAAGTCCTCAGACAAGTGCGCAGATGCAGTCTTTGCTTTCTTCCTCTTTTCCCCTCCTTCAGATGATGTGCAGGGTAGGAATCTGTTCCAGGTGAAGATATGTTTTAAATAATACCCTTTAAAAGAGACAATCAGAATACCCATCTTCAGCTATATTCTCAGGGTGTCCCTACAGATTGCTGCTTCTTCAGGGCTTGCTGCCACGTTGTTCTCCAGTTTTTAGCAGGATGCTGCTTGGTGTGAGAAAGGGTGTCAGAAAAAGAAAAGAAGCAGCTTTCGGGGAAGTGGATTCTGCATGCAGTCTGAAAAATATGCATGTCTGCAGGTCTGACCTTGTCTGTGTTGCAGCTGGTAATAGAATTTCCACTGACTCCAACTTAGCCGGGAACTGGGCTTCATATTTATTTTTCACTTGAACCTCTGCATTTCCTTGTTATTCTATTGCTTATGATTTAAGTAATTTTCTTTGTTAAATTTAAGAATAAAATTAGCACAATATGGAACTGCTAACTATTAATAAAACTAAATACACAGTAAAAGAAATAATGATCTAGTCTTGAAACAACCTTCTTCTATGGCTTACAGCATAAGCTGTTGTAATTTAAATGCCTGCTTCATTCACACCCGCTGTAATACAAAACCATATTTTTTTGAAAAGAACAAGTCTTACAGTCTGTGTCTCTTAGGAATAGTCTTGTATGGAGAACAACTTGTGCTATCTTTTTTTTTTTTATTCCTGTGTAACAGAGCCATCTTGAGGTACTGAAAAAAATTTAACCTTCTTTCTTCTGCATTCTTTTATTTTTCCTTGCTTCTCTGCATTCCCAAAAGAGCATCTTTCAAATTTCAGCAGGCTTTACTTCCCAGCAGTTGTATATTTATAGGTGGAAGAAGACTCAATTTGGCATTACACAGCAATAATCATTAAGTGATGTGGACATGAGAGGATTTGAGACATTGGTGAGCTTTGTCTTCACAGGGTTTTTTTCTGTGTGTGGATTCTTTTTGGTTTTTTGGTGTGTGGTGGTTTTTGTTGGTTTTTTGGGGTTTTAAAAAATAATTTAATATTTTGGCTTTCTCAGAGAGGTTTCATTGCAGTTTGCCTGCTCGAAGCTTTCTCCATGAGTCACAGTTCCTTGGAAATCAATCTGCTTGTTTCATCTTCTCTGTTTTCTATTAAAAAATGCTCACTGGCTCATTCTTTCTGCACCATTAAGAATGAAGAATCCTGACGTCGCTGCAGTTGTAGTGCACTCCTTAAATAGAAGGTATGTGGCCTTTACAGTTCTCAGGGTGGTAGAGCTGGAAAGCTTGGCAGCGTGTGCCTCTTGGGAGCTCAGTGTGTGGGTATGGTGCCACCAGGTACGCATTCTCTGCCACCTTGTAGCTTTGGTGGAGTTTGCATCGGTCCTGTTTCTGTTGCCTTCTGACTATTGTGTAAGTAATTATTTTCAGAAAATAGTTTTGATGAAGAAGAAATGCACATGTTGATCGGTATTTGTGTCTGGGTAGCTTAGAACTTGTGGTCTGTTGTTTGTCCCGCAATTAGAGGAAACAATCAAATGAAATCTGATGTGCAGCCGTAGCTGAGAGACCACCTCGTCCTGGAGGCAGGAGGAGTTACCAGAGGTAATGAGAGGGGAAACTGAGTCACAGAGAGGAACACTGACTTGCTTCTATAGTCTTTGGACAGGTGTAAAGATGCCTTTGTTTTCTTTGCTGAAACTGCCATGTGCCATGGAATCAGAATTTTGGTCTTGTGCGTGCCAGGCTACCAGGTGTTAGTGCTCTGAGACTGTGAGGTCTGCTGTGGGAGCTGGCAGACTCCCACCTCCTTCCGTACCAGCTTTCATGGTTGAAGGTGAGCGCTCTTGGTGGAAAAATTGAAATAATAGACTAGAATAGACTATTTCAGTTGGACGGGAGCTACAATGATCAGCCGGTCCAACTGCCTGACCAATTTGGGGCTGACCAGAAATTAAAGCATGTTGTTAAGGGCATTCTCCAAATGCCTCTTAAGCACTGACAGGCTTGAGGCATTGACCACCTCTCTAGGAAGCCTGTTCCACTGTTGGTCGACCCTGTTGATAAATAAATGCTTCCTCATGTCCAGTCTGAACCTCCCTTGGTGCAGTTTTGAACCGTTCCCATGTGTCCTGTCACTGGATACCAGGGAGAAGAGCTCAGCACCTCCTGCTCCACCTCAGGAAGCTGCAGAGAGCAATGAAGTTGCCTCTCAGCCTCCTTTTCTCCAAACTACACAAGCCCAAAGTCCTCAGGTGCTCCTCGCAGGACATTCCATCCAGCCCTACGGGACTAAGTGTTGGGAGCTGTCCTTGGGGATCGTTTCACTGTGGTCGATTCTGGTTTCTGATGCAAGTGCCATCTGAGATCTGACTGCTTCCACTGCATGGGACTTCTCTGCATGAGGAACATCGCCCAGGAACATCTGATTTTCATATGGTATTTTAATAACATTTTCTTTCTGTTAAACATTGATTCAAAATTTAGAAATCGTTACGAACTTGGTGAGGCCTAAATATATTGCTGTGTATCAGAGGATCTCAATTTTTTTCTTTCAAAGTACATGCATTTAACGTGGTTATTGCTGACTTTAAAGGCAAGGTTATGAAGTTACTAGCTAAACTGCTGGAATAAAAGCATGCTGCCCTGCTACAAATCAGGGTTTTTTAACAGCGGTAGTCTCTTAGGCTCAGAATATTTTTTTATGTGGGTTTGCTCAGATAGATTGGTCCAATAACTAATCTGTTATAAGTGGACAATTGACCTGGGAACTTGCAAAGTTGGAAAGCTGTCTTTCCTCTTCCAGTCTGTAAATATGAATAAGAACTGCCTGTTCCTCCAAACAGTTTGGCAGGAAAGGGCCAGGATCAGGAAGCAGACAGGGCGTTGAGGGCCAGTCGTTTGGCCAGAATGGGTCATCTGCCTTTCATGAAAGTGTCTGGGTGCTCCTTGGTCTCTTTCCCAGTGTCTGCTGTATGTTGGGTACACAGGGGAAATGTGGGGGAAGAGATGGAAAGGAGGTGATCTGTAGACCACTACAGTGGTTCACTCTGCCCACTGCTACCTCTTTAACCCTCACCTGAAGGAAAGAAGGTGATGGTCACTGAGACAGGCAAATTCTTGGGTAGCTGGAAGGCAAGGGAGATCTTAACTTTTGAGGTATGTAATTTCAAGAGCTGCTTTCTGTCCCTGTGTTTCTGTGATTGCTGTGGAGCCCAGGAGGGAGCAGTTTGAGGCATTACACTGTGTTTGAGAAATCAATTTTATAGGGCAGGGAAAAAAAAAGCGTATTTTGATAGCCTTTGTGTCACGTCCAGTATGTCAGGGCAATTGTTCAATTATTCAGATACATGGTTTTGTAATGTAATACATATTCATATAATAGCTCATGTGTTTCATGTTTAATCCGTTATTTTTTATTTCCAAATTGAATTGTTAAAATACCATTAGAGCAAATTTTTGGTATTTTGTGTCTTAAAAACATACAGTTGTTCCGTTTCCTAAATAATTTGATGTTAAACAACATATACTCAGTGGTCATGATGTGGCGTCTGGAAGTCAACTACAGGCCTCTGTTCCCTGAGGGGGATGGAAGGAGCCGGAGCTGGGCTTCCCAGGGGTGCAGAGCAGGCAGTGAGAGGCGGTGGCTGCTGCAGGGGTAGCTCAGCTGGGCACAAGGGAAAGACCCTCCTGGTGTGGCTGTTTCAGCACAGGAGAGATGGTAAGACCCCCCCACCACCACCTTTGGTGGGTTTCCGAACTTGGGTGGAAAGGGCCGAGGGCAACTTGATCTAATTTTGAAGGCAGCTGTCCTGAGTGTATGGGAGAACGTTCAGAGGTCTTCCAGCCTCATTTGAGCGGTGATTTCCACAACTACTGTTTGCATGCACCTGTATAGCTGTGTGGTGTGTAACTCTGTTAGCAGCAAGTTCAGTGGGGAAACCACTTGAAGTGCAAATGCAAATTGCTGTACGCTTGCGGCCAAATTAAATCATTTGGCTTAGTCTTGATTGAAACATCTTCGACTGGAATTTGTTCCCCTGCCTCTCAATGAAAGAGTGAAAAACTTAGCTTTGAAATACCGTCCTGTTAGAGATCGTGCCATGAATGTGCTGTCTACTACATAAAATGGCAATTATTTTATTTTTATGGAGAGTAATACTGGAATGTACAACACACAAGCTCTCTTTGCTGCTCAAATGTTTTTCTCAGCATATAAAAAGTAGATAAAAATCTGTGGAACTTCAAGATGAATTAGTGCCATGTATAAGTCAACCCCTAAGGCGTTCTTAAGTGAGAAAATGTATCTTTCTTCTTGTGAATAACTGCACTGTTCAGATGGGAGCAAGCAGGTCAGTTGCTAGGACTCTAACAGTGGGTCTGTGTCCTTCTTCAACACAGTTCTTGTGCGATTCGAAGCATGTCACTGTGAGCTAGATCAAAACAGAAAACAAGCTGAAAACTTCCATCGCTCAGCTCTGCGTGTTGTTAGTATTTGCTTGGGAAGAAGAAACTGATTTTTAAGACTGTTGTTGAAGTTAACTTCCACAGGTGTTTACAAACTCGTGTCATTCGTTTAAATAAAATAAATATTCTGAAGGCCTTTTAGCTACTTTCTGAAAGATGTATTTGGAAGAGGTGCTGAGACTGACTTTCAGAGGTTTGCCGGTCATTGCTTGTTTCACCCTTGAAAACCTATGTTCCAGCAGTGATTCAGCTTTAAAAGAATAAAGAAAAATAGCTTTTTCTTCAAACCGTATTTTTCCCTCCTTTTGACTGACCATTTTGGTGTGGCAAAATGCACTCCAGACACTTATAAACAGGAACACACCTTTGAGCTCTGCAGATATAAATTGTAGTGGGAGGCTTTAGAAGGGACATTGTATAGTGAGAGCATGTAATGGAATGTGTTTTCTGTTGCAGACAGATGTTGTATATGTGCATGAATCCTTTCTGAGCCTTGGCTCTGAATCTGCTTGGTGTTGTCTAGGACTTGATTAAGAATTACCAAAGCTGAAGAGGATTTAAAAGGGAATTTTGTACACTTAGATAATGCAATTTGTTATGAATTGTCTCATCGTATGAAGATCTTATGCTGTCGGAGTTGTTATCCTTCCTGGCACCTCTGTCCTGATGATTTGCCCTTGCATATCTTGTATTAGGGAGATAAATTGTCTGGTACCTTGTGAGGTTGGATCCTTTTTTGAGGCACTCCCATTTACTGCCACCTCTTCTGTAAATGCAACCAGTTTGACCTCTGCCTCTCGATTTTAGTTTATTTCTCCACTGTACCTTGAATTTCACTGTCTTCTTCGACTTGCTGTTTTCATACTTTGGCTTTTTAGGGTTTCCAAGGGCTTGAGCTGTTTTGTGTGCTGTCGCAAGCAGAAATGGTAGCTTCTTTAGCTTAACATCTATGGGCTGCTCAGGAGAGAGACAGAAAATTTAGCATTGGCTCTTCCAGTCTCGTGTGGCTTTTGGAAACTTACTTTTCCTCCTCAGCCTTGTTCTAAAATCTTTCTTTTTATACGCTGTCTCTTGAGTTAAAGTGGGGTTGGGGCAGAATATGTGCATTGTTCAGCAGATGACACTGGAGTATCGCTATTGAATACTGTTCTGGGGAAGGAAGGAAAGAATGAGAGAGAAAGAAAGAGAGAGAGAGAGAGAAAGTAAGTATCTCTCATGGGATTCTGGGCTTTGCTCTCTCCTGGGGTGTATTCCGGACCAAAGTATGGGAATGCGTTGTAGGTTTATTCTTTTCCTTAACATGAGACTGATGGCATTTGAGAAAAGAGGAGGAAAGAGAAGGTGCTCAAGAGACTTGCTCGCTGGTACGTCACTCTTCTTGGAAGAGGTGGAAGCAAAGGGGCCAAAGTGGAGTTTTAAAGATTGACAAAGAAAGGAAAGGAAAAGAAGAAGCTGTTTCTAAAGTATGTAGTTAAAACTTGTGATTTCTGATTGCCAAATGGAGAAAAGCATCATCAAAACTGATGAGCTTCCTAGATTTTTTCCCCCTCTCCTTCCTGAAGATTTTGAAACAGAATATATAGTCCAAACAGGCATTGAAATAACATGTTTTAGTAATCTGCTTGTGATTGTCACAGTGGGAGCTGCAGAGTGCTGAACGGTTTGAAAACTTGATCTTTCTTCAGCTGGCTTATTGAGTTCATTACAAGAATTGGCTCCAATACCGAGGTCTGTGTACATTTGGACTAGATGCGTTTTGAAGCAAGAAGCCAGGCACATTTCCTCTCTTCCATAATGGTATTAGCTAATAGGTATGAGCTTGGCCAAACTGAAAAGGAGTGTCTCAGTATTTGGAAACTATACAAAACATGTTCCCTTCATTTTTGCAGGGTTTTTCAGGCTGCTAAAGACGTGGTGGATACACTAGGATGGACACAGAGGAATTCCCTCCCCCACCACCAGAAGGTAATTGAAATAGTTTGGGGTTTAAAGCCAATTTTGTTGTAACAATTTGATTATATTTCCAAAAATGTCTTTTCCAATATCACCTTAAGGCTTGGTCCCAGTTGTATTTTTCTGAAACATGAACTCCTGTCATCTGCCCAGTCTTGTTCTTGGAGCTTGCTTGCTGGTGCTGCGAGATGATGATGAGAAGAAACCTGGGGAACAGTTGTTCCTTACAGTCCAAATCTGCAAATAGTTGTTTTCTGAGGCAGCATTGTGTGGTGTGGTGTATCATCACACCTTCATCATGTGCTTTGGCAGCCTCAAGTGTTCATGCACATGGTGCCCTGTAGAGAAAAAACAAGTGAAGCCTGTGGCATGGGCAGGGTGTTTGGACCAGTGTCCCAAATGCCTGGCCAGATTTGGATTCTGAATTGAGAGGACAGAGAGGCGTGAGTTGTTTTCTGTTAGGGCATGATCTGCATCCACTAAGTATACTTAATCTGGGCAACGTCTGCTGAGGGCTGTAGCTGAAGGACCTTCTGATGCTGCAGTTGTCTAGCCAGCGTGTGTTCCCATGGGGAGCAGAAGGGAAACACAGCTGAACCTCTGTGAGGTCTCAGCACAGAGATTTATGGAAGAGTATTATATATGCTGGACTGTGGAGCTGGTTCTGTAAAGTTCACACTTGATGCCCGTTGCCTGCTCTATACTGGTAGCTGCATGGCTGCTTCTATAGCCCAGGTTTCAGAGGGCATAAAATAGGATGTACAAAGACATTGCCTTCAGCATTTATGTTCTCTGTAAGAGAATATAGCTGTTTTTTCCTGTTTTATTTCCTGTAAATGCACATTTGTGTAGTGCTTGGTATTATGTATTTTAAGTCTTAAAAGGATTTGGCTTTTGATAGTTGGGTGCTCGGGGATTTCTTAGGAGTAGAATGATATTCTTCTTCTGATCCTCCCCAAGCACAAGTTTATGGAGATGTGGGTTATGGAGACCTGTGGTTGAACCGAGTACAGCTGTTCTTATTTTGGTCAAGTTGCTAGTATAGTTTGTATAGGTAATGGCTTTTCCATAAATTTTTGATCTGTCATTCGTTTAGGACATTATTACTCATGGACTTACAGTCTATTATATACATTGATATATGCATATATTAATATATGTATGTTAATAATACACATTATTACTTATAGGACATTTTATTTATTGTACACGCAGAACTTATACCTAAATGAAGCCATTTAATTATGAAAGAAGATTTATCTTAGTTTTGTTCAGCTGCAACTCTTTAGGAATTTGGGAATCGCCGTTATAGATCAAATCTGCTTTCTCCTTAACTTAGACACTGCCGCAGATAGCGATCTGTTACTAGGAACTACCTAGGACACTGGAAATGTGAAAGAAGCAGAAACTTGTGAAGTCAGCTTTTAATGGGTTAGATTTCTGGCCAGCATTGTTGACAGTTTTATTTATGCTCTGAGGTATCACTGAGGTTATTGTTGGCAAAAAAAATGCTTTTCCTGTCCTTGTTCTAATCCATGTGGTCAGGACCCTGAGTTTAGCTCTGTTTTGTTTAGTGACAGTTACTGTGAAACTGCCTCTATGGGATAATCTATCTCCAAAGCGATGGAGCGCTGTGGGGGAAGAGTCCATCCCTAAGGAATCAATATTTCCACTTGAGCAGGGGCTGCTGATGTTCAGAGACAGTTAAAATTGTGGCAGCCGCTCCAGCTTTGTTCAGCATGTCAGTGTGTGGGATACTATGACAAAAATTCAGGGTGACGTAGTTCAGTACAGTTCCAGAATTCAGGTTCTTTCTCTGCAAAGCTCTTTGTGACATGTCGAACTATGTGTATTGTGTCCTTATTTTCAGACATGTCGCTCCTTAATAGGCTGGGATTAGACTTATTTAACATAAATTGAGATTCTGCTCTACCAGATCTTGCATCAATGTATGCTTTTATTGTCATCTCAAAAAGCTTTGAAACTGTTGGAACTTGCATGTTTTTTTTTTACTTTACCATTGCCAGCTCTCTTAAAAGAACATATTAATAAAAGGAATATCGGTGAAGATGGATGTTAATACTTACGCTGACACACACTTTAGTTCACTTTCTAGCTAGTTCTCATGAGCCATTTTACAGGTGGAAAAAAAGTGAGGAATTTAGGGCCAAGTACAACTACAAATACACATAACAGTTGAAGGAAGGAAACATATAGGATTTTTTTTTTAACAATTGAGGCGGTTTTTTGACATGCGTATACACTGGCTGCCCATGGTCTCTGCTCAGAAGGGATGTGCAGCACCTGCCAGTGCCTTCAGACAGTGGGTGCTGGGGTGGGTGCGTTACTGTGCCTCATGCTGAGATCATAATAATAATAAAAAAAAAGTTTTTGTGTAATGAACTGAAGCCACAGAAGAAATAATTTGCCTTTTTAAAAATTTTTTCTTAGTTCTTGTGACATCATGGGAATTTTTTCTTTTACCTGTTTCTTGTCCTAACAAATATAGCTGTAGTGTTGAAAGTTGCGTGGGTTCCTTTCCCTTTGCAGATGCGTCTACCTTGCGCTATAAATCTCAATTTTATTCCTGTCAAGTAGATTTTCTATGGTTTTGACAAGTAACTTCCACAAATGTATTTGTATTGATGCTAATGTATACAAAGGGGAAAAGCAGTGGTAAACCTTCATCTTTGTCATGAGGATGTTGTGAGAATGTACGTGAAAGCTAAGCAAATAAATTAATGTTAAATAATGTCTTTTCCTTAGCAATAACTATCTGAATCTCTACTTTGTTTAAGTTAAGGTACAGTTATGGTCAATAGTAGAGCTTCTCCCGCTTCTTGATAAGGAAAAATGCATGTGATAAGAGAATGGAAAATAACATAGTTTACCTTTATTTCTTTCATTTGTTATGCTTATGCAACGTATCTGCTGATAGCTGTTTGGACATTGCTTTCATGCGTTGTTAATTAGGCAGTGACAAGTCTGTGCTAGTTAAATCCCTTACCTCAGAGCAAATTCAGGTTCTGAGGAACTTCAGAAAAATTAATGCTTGTATGCTCCCTCCTCCAGACTGCTTTAAAAAGAGATTCTTCTTCTAACCATAATTAAAAATTCCCTAGTATTTTTCTCTGTATAATTGAATGAATGCATGTTTTAGCAGCAAAGGAGCAGTTGGAGGGGCGTGGATGCAAAGGCTTTCCTGGCTAAGAGCATAATGTAAAAGAACTGCTTCCGAAAGTGACGCTTGAGATGATAGTACTGGCTCATGTTCCCGTCTTCAGTGTGTCTGTGCATATGAATTTATGCACAAAGTGCTGGTATTTAAGATTTCATATGTAAAAAGTTTCCATATCTATTTTGTGAAATAAAATGGATGGTTTTTATTCTATCAGCAAAATCCTTCTTCAAAAGCTAAATGAAAATAGCGTATTTTATCATGGCTGTAAGTTATAATAACATTTTTAATTGGTTGCTGTAATGGAGTGTCCTTAACCAGACCCATTTAGAGAAGAGAGGGATGTGCTGTGGACTGCAGATTATGCAGCGAGGAATTAAAACACTGGTAATTCTGAGAATCAGGAATCACGTTGTGCTTCTGTAGGGGAGTCATCTTTACTCGGACCAGCTAGGCCTGCAGGTGGGATGTTTAAGGCTGAGATGATGTTTACATGTGATGGCCTGTGCTTGTGCTATTACTGCTTTATTAGGAGATGTGGTCTCTGATTTTCATTTCTTTGCAACATCAGAAGATGTTTTTCAAGTAAAGTGGAAGTCCTTTGCTCTAAGTGAGGACTTCAGAGGTATTTACCAGGGCCTGTTTCAGAAGGAAGACCAGCTTTGTTTGCTTATCAAGATGAATACCTGATTAATAGCTTCTTGCCCAAGGGAAGCTGGGGAGTTGTTCTCTCTGTGTCAAACAGCCTTCTGGTTTTGCATTTTCATCTCTGAATATGTTTCTCTCACTATTTCTGGTACGTGGCACTATACTTCATATGATTTCTCTGTGAAGCCTATAAGAAAATGTCCAGTGTATTTCCTCATGCTGAATATACTTGCCAACAAGTCATCTCAGTTGTCCTACACTGAGTTGCCTTTCACAACAGCTGAAAGGCCTAAAATAAGCTTTAAGCTCTGTTTTGTAATTAATTGAGTGTATCAAAATAGGTTAATATAAAGTGATGAGATTTCGAGTGCGGCTGCATTGCAATACAGTTCTTGAGTTGTGAATAGATACTATATTTTGTTTCCTATTTATAGGAAATAAACATATGAGATATTAAAATTCAAAAGTGAAATACTGAAATTTCAGTGTCCACACGAGGACATTGTGAGAATGAATTTGATAGCGTGGTCTTCACATTACTGTCAAATATTCTCTTTTAACTCTTCTTCATCTGGGAAGCATATGGTGCCCTTAAAGACCAAGTGTAGTGAAGAGCTGGATGTTCACTCACCTACTCCACTGTTCCCAGAACTGTGGGTAAAACCGGGTGAGAAACGTTGTTCTGCTGAAGTTTGGGATCTAAGATGTTCTTCAGTGGGATTTTTTTGTTTGTTTCTTCTTTTTTTAAACTGAAGGTAGACTGAGGATATTTCCTAGACACCGATTGCAAAAGCATTGTATA
This sequence comes from Pampusana beccarii, assembly GCA_013399365.1. Classification (NCBI taxonomy): domain Eukaryota; kingdom Metazoa; phylum Chordata; class Aves; order Columbiformes; family Columbidae; genus Pampusana; species Pampusana beccarii. Next base: position 373,219 of record VWYH01007988.1, read on the forward strand.
CACCTTTTTATACGAACGGTTCGCTCTCTAGAGAAATATTCTTTGTTCCTCTTATGGAGATACATAGAGCGAGGAGGCCAAGGGCTTAAATCTGGATATCCTGTATGTGATTGAGTGTTGTGATTATGTCTTTCCGTGGTTATTTTTTGTCGTTTGCCTGCCAGGGCTGAAACACTAAAATAGTCGTGGTTCCTCTGTCCCTGAGAAGGAAGTCTGGCTGCGGCTGAGAAGGAGTGAAGTAGGAACAGCTATGCTCCCATAGAAGTTCCCTTTGGGATGACTTTACATTGTCTAACAAACAAAAAAAATAGAAAAAAAATTTTATTAACCCTAGTAGGGAACTGCTGGATGACTGCCTTATTTTACTGTAGAGATGACTGTATTTCTCCGCTAGGGGAACTGCATTTTATTCTGTGTGCTATATGTATTTCTTTCAGATTGCTTAGTTTAGTGAACAGTTTTGTAGTTGATTTAGGTTTTAACTGTTTTAACAAGCTGATTTTGTGACTGAGACAAGCAGTTAAATTTGGGCTTTTATACTATTGACAAGGAAAGCACTTGTATGTTTTACAATTTAGTTTATGGAAGTGAAAAACACTGGGGGGACATAAGATTGTATTTCAGACTAAAGTAAAATAAAAAGACATTACTTACTATGATAAGAACACTGCTTAAATTAAACTGCAGCTGTAAGGGGAGTTGGTCTTGTGCTGAACGGCATTGTTTGTCACATATCTATTTTCAGTGTACAGACAGTTACAAATGATGGTAAAGGGGAGCCAAGATTTCAGAAGAATGAGAACAGAATATGAATTGTAGTTATGAATGGTCCCTTGTTTTTGAAGCTGGCAGTAGCTTGCTGGTGTCTGACATCCCATCTGTAACAGAACAATTTATTTATTTCTAAAGATCACAATTCTCTCAGTAAATCAAGGAAAATGCATTGTTTAAGGTAAGGATCAATTATTTTGTGTGACAATTCAGACAAGCTGTGTAACAGAGAGTAACAAGAAAATTCCCATTGCAAGAGTGCAGCTATGGTGTCACATGTCACTTCTAGTTATGTGGTTTTTACTTCTAGCCAGATGCATTTGAGCATTGGGAAAAACAAGAGATAGTAAGAAAATAAGTAGATTAATTAAAAACTTATTTCTGTTTTTAGCATCTACAAAGAAAACACAGTTTACATAGGTGTAATGATATGTTATTTTGTTTTGAAGTAATCCAGTAAAATGTTTTCTAGATGTTTATAATGTGTTAAATGATCAAATGTGGTTCACTGTCATAGACTTCTGAGAGGCTGACTTAATCCTTTTGATCATAATCGATGTTTTCTTTCTGAATAATAAGCTCGGTTTTTCTATTCATTCAGCTGCTCTGTAAGGTGACTTTACTGCTGGACCTGACTTGCTGGCTGTGTGCAGGGCCAAGGCCCAGACATGTTGATCGAAAAGAGGAATAGATGATGAGATAAAGGGCTGCTGAAGGATGGCAGCAAAACTTTGCCTTTGGTCTGGGGTAACTAGTATTGTTTGCCTAAAAGACAAACAATTTGTAAGGGAATTTGTACTGATTTTGGGGTATTCTTGCAATCAATATTTGTGTAAGCTAAATTCTGAAATTTTGGTTTCAAACAGTAAGCCAGCATGTAAGGAGAGGTGTGAATTATTTTTTTTCTTTGCTTCTTTTGCCTTTTTAGTACTTATCTCTAGCATTAACTAGGTAAAAGTTGCTGCAAAATAACTGAGGAATTTTTTGGTTTGAGTTTTTTTAATTCCATGTCACTGATCCCAGTAAATATTCACTAACCATGCCTAAAGCCTGTGTAATGATTCTACTGTAGCGTTTACAGAGAGATTAACTTTTTAATACATTGTTATAATTCTTTTATCTTGTGCATGAGCATGAGTAAAAACTTGTTTGCCTTATGGAAAGTTAAATAAAGCATCTGAATTATTGAATGAAACATTTATTAGGTGCTGCTTGCTTTTGCTGCAGAGAGGAACTGAAACTATGCCTAGCAATCTGAGGAAAAACTAACTTGGTCAGCATTTTTTTGGGAAAAACTCTACCACCTCCTATGTAGATTTTCTTTTTTCTTTCTCATCAAACTAATCTTTCCAGGAAATGTGACCTTGTCACAGTTTCATTAAAATGAATACAGAGGATGATTTAGTGTGTCACAGAAGGGTTGTTGCAGGAATACATCTTGTCGTTAAATAGTCTGTTGTGAGCTCAGTGACTTCGGTTCGGTGAAAGCATGATAGTTCCTGAAAAATCTTGTGTTATGCTGGTACAGGTTTCTCTGGGGCTGGAAGAAGAATGTGTGTGCTCCTGTGCCGTGGGGCTGCCCGCGCTGATGGGCAGCTTCCCAGCCTCTGTGTGTCCCAGCTCTGTGAGCCACAGGGACAGACAAAGGGAAATCCAGGTGCTGACGAAAAATACTGCCCTGGGAGCAGTGACTTGGTTCGGTGTAATGTGTCTGGAGGGTCTTAGCGGTCTCCCGTATTGCAAAGCAAGGTGGAAGTAAAATTGGCTTTGGCTGGGGTCGCTCCTTTCCACTTGCATATCTGATGGTGACCCACTTGTGTTTGCACACAGAGAACGCTTGCCAGCCAAATGCTTAAAAAGACTCTTCGTGTTTGAAGACATTCCTTCCCAGTTTCCATGTGGACTAGCTGAAGCTCTGAATCGTGAAGTCTGGTTACAGTGGTTGTCCTGGGCCAATGTTGAAGCCGAGGCAGGGCTTCCTTTCTCCTCCATGGGTAATGAAAGGAGGTGATGAGAAGGACTCTGGAGCTGATGGGTTGCAAGGCCCCAAGGAAACACCATTGTTGCCCAGCTCGAGCCAGTGTCCACTGAGGTGATAGAATTTCTGGTAGAAGCTGTGTTAGAAGGGTATTGTAAAACAGGATTTTGGAGAGTTCAGTTAGTGAGTCTTGATGTAAGAATTACTGGTTTTGTGAGTTTACGTGAATTCCTCAAGCATACTTTTTTTGAGCTTAGCAGGACCTTAGGATGTGTTAGGGAATAGACTTCCCTAACAGCGTGTTAGGGCAAAGAAGAGCAAGATGCATTGAAACAGTAACTAAAACAAAGAAAGGGAATGCTGTAAAACTAACTCCCACCTCACTCCCCCTTAGTTGCTGAGATAATGGATTTGTTAGACTTTGCATATATTTAACTTCATTTACAAATCAGTCTTCATTTACAAATCCGGTATAGTGCTCTATAGGCTGGGCGAAGGGTTAACGACAGAAATGAGTAGGTGAGAAGCCAGCTGAAATCCAAAATATTTTCAGCATTGTCCTGGATTTACAGGACGTGACGGTTCTGTTCTGGTCTGTAACAGTTTTTCTGTAGTAGAAGATGCTGTAAGTTGCTATAAAAGTTCATTTCTAGTTGGTTTCCTTGTTCAGAATACATTGAGGAGAAAACGCAGCTAGTTAAATTTAAATAGTTGTTTTTAAGCATGTGAACAGGTTGCATGCGGTGTTCTGGCAGCCTTACAGGGTGTTATTGTTGGGGAAAAAGGAACCTGTGGCAGCGTGTCCAAAAAGACAAATCGATCCCCAAAGCCACAAGGATCTTCTGAGCCCCTCCTGGGCTGTTACCCAGGGAGGCTGAGCACATGAACGCCTCCGATCTTGTGGAAAGATGTTGCTAAATGTGATCCAAGACCTGGGGTGCTTCAGCTTTCGCTTTGGTTGCGTTGCAGCTCTTTGCAGTATGATATACGGTTTATGTACCCAAACTGTATGTTTTATGTCTGTGGAAGTGGGATCTGGGGCTTCACCTTTCTTAGGCCCCCAGGGTCTCTATCTGCCGCTTTCTGGTTTGCAGGACTCCCAGTTACTCTTTAAGTCGTTTCAGTCCAAGGTATTATCAAATGATACAGCAGTTTCATGTTGCTAATTGGAATTGAACTTACCGTATTAGAAAAGTGTGTATTCCTCAAACCATTAAACAATAATTGCTTCAATGTAAAAAGTAATTATTTGGAAAACTAGATATTAATAGATGATATATGCTAGGAAAAAATGTGAAGAAATAAAGAACAAGACACACTGCTTTCACTGGTGGAGTTTTCCTTAAAAATGGTTATTTTATCACAAATGAATCAATTACATTGCCAAAAATATGCTTCCTAGAGAATCTTTCTTTTCCTTTTTTTCTTCACATGACACTTGTATCTGGTTTGCCAACATGCTCCATCCCTGCACTGACAGAGCCAGATGCTTTTTTTCCCCCAATGACTTTGGAGACCTTCTGCTGTGTGATTTCTGTTTTATTTCTGTTATTTCTGTTTTAGTGAAGCTCTCTGGTTTTCCCGTTCTCTGCGTGGGACCGTCCGTTTCTCAGCATGTTGTGGGCGAGTTCAGCAGTTTGTGTGCGCAGTGGCTGAGGCTGAGCTCATCTACAGCTCATCGGACAGAAAGGACCTTTTGTGCTTTGACTGCTATACCTTGTCTTAGGTGCCTGGTGGCATTTCTGCTAATTCAGGCATTTAGCCTTGGTGCTATTAAGTGTTATGTGTATTAGTATTCCTTTAATACTGATGGAAAGCTGATAGCCTTTTATATGGATGGTTTGGGTTGTAGATAGGGATCTGTCATGCATTTATACAGTTTTTTTTTAAATAAATGGTTCTAAGTATTTTCCTTACAGCATCTCCTTTTAAGGACTTCACTTGCTGCACATCGGCAACATTTTGCGGTGAAATTTTAATGGCAGAATCTTCTAATGTGGTGCTGACGTACAAAAGACCAGCTCGCCCAGAGACCAGGCTATATTTCTGGCCGTGGCAGGAAATACCAGTTTCACCAGCATGTCGAGTATGAAGGCAGTTAACGTAAATGGTCACTAAATGCTGATTTTATGTACCAGCTATTCGAATTACACCATAGCCAGCACTGAAACGTGTCTTGTGGAGTTACAAAGGAGTACAGGTCTTGCTGGTGGAGCTGCCGCTACTCTCTGGACAGCCTCGTTCTTGTCTAATACTTTTATTTTAGACTTTTGGGTTTCTTTGCAACTTATTTTAATTTTTAGCTATTTTTAAGCTTAATTTTTAGCATTGTGAGTAGTTCGTAAGGTTCAACGCCTTTGGTATTTGTAAATCTTTCCTAATATCCAGAGATCTGGGCTTTATTTCAAGAAATAAAATTCTTTAGTATTTGGCATGCCGTTGTTAGCAGTCTCTCTCTGAAACTTGAGCAGGCAGATTCATCGTTCTTTTGACTTCCATTTTGAATTTGTTTCTTATCCAGAAGAATAATATGTCTTGTGCATGCTTGACAACAAAATTAATATGTAATGTATTTATGAAATACTAAAGAGGCATTTTTACTTATTTCTTTGTTTATTTGCAGGGAAAACCTGTTAATTCATGTGGTTTTGCTTTCGTTTTTCGTTTCCATCACTGGAAGCACTTTTTGCATGGACATGTACTGTCTGTTTTTGTTGAGATTTTGGAGCTGTTTTCCGCAGAGACTCGTGATGAAGACGTTGCGGTCGTGGTTTGGATGTGCGCACGAGCTGTGTGCAGCTTGCAGCGCCCCTGTCCCGCAGGGACCTGGGCTTCCTGCAAGTGAGAGGGGAAGGAAAGTCCTTGTCTCCGATCTGCTCCTCAGGGGAAGGAGTGCTCGCTGCGTGCTTTCTGTACACAGTTCTGCTTTAGACTTTTCTTTCCCTGCGCAAAATAGGCACTTTTCACCTGCGTGACCGTATGAGGAGGTGGTTTATAGATGCCAGTGGTGTGTTGGCAAATGTCACGCTCAGACCGGGAGGTGTCAGTGAAGGGCGGTGTTTGCAGGAGAACTTGCCCTTAAAGCCAGCCCCTGCTCGCAGGGTCCCTCCTGCCCTGTCACTCCGCACATCTCACCCCTCGCCCTGCCCGGCTGCCAATGGAGGGGTCGTTTGGGGAAGGCAGCAGAGTGGTCAGAGGTTCATAGAATAGTTTGGGTTGGAAAGAACCTTCAAAGGTCATCTAGTCCAACCCCCTGTAGTGAGCAGGGACATCTTCAACTGGATCAGGCTGCTCAGAGCCCCATCCAGTTTGGCCTTGAATGTCTCCAGGGATGGGGCATCTACCACCTCTCTGGCCAACCTGTCCCAGTGTTTCACCACCCTCATTGCACAAAATGTCTTCCTCATGTCTAGCCTGTATCTCCCCTCTTTCAGTTTAAAACCATTACTACTTCTCCTAGCATAACAGGCCCTGCTAAAAAGTCTTTCCCCATCTTCATTATAGGCCCCTTTTAAGTACCGAAAGGCTGCAATAAGGTCTCCCTGGAGCCTTCTCCAGGCTGAACAACCCCAGCCCGCTCAGCCTGTCCTCACAGGAGGCATGTGCAAGCCAGCTGCCACAGTGAAAGAATGTTTAACTTCAGTTTTCTATCCTGGTACTGGAGAAGTCACGGTCACAAGTGGGAGATGTGAGCAGGTATAAAATACCATGTTGCTTTCTAGCTGTTGGAATGCAGTCTAATCAGTGCTGAAAAGCTGTGAGAAACTAGAGGCAATCCAATGGTGACCGAGTCTCTTAAAGCCTTTTTGCAAGTTCCTGATGAATATGAACCAACTGTTGATTTCCAAAGGTTATACCTTGGTCACATCAGGGAACTTCTGCAGGCACAAGTGTTTCCTAGCACAAGGTTCACCTTCCTGACAAGTGTCACACCTCTGCTACGAAATTTCACCTAAAATGGAAAGTGAACAGCATGAGAGCCTGTTCATTGCGGAGCACGGTCAGCATGGTGTGTTTGGCCCAAATGGTTAGTTTTACAAACGTAACGTTAACTTAAAAAATTAAGTTATTTCCTGGTATCTGCACACTGCCATTTCTGATTTCTATCTAGTGCCTTGTACACTTAAGTAAGGAGCTAAGCAGATTATAGCTCTTTAGAGATAGAGGGTCTGAAAAGGCAAGTGTATCTCATCAGAGAAATTTTTGGAGTGTATCAAGGTTAAATAATAAGCACTAAGTTTGCTGTGCCTGGCTGTTTGCTTTGATTTTTGTAACCTTTGTAAGTTATCAAATTTTATAATACATAAAAATATTCTGAGATACTATTTTTTTTAACTGAAAAGTTATGTATATTTCAAGGTACTCAATAATTTGTAAATGCTGAAGAATTCAGGGAGTTCTGTTTGAAGGAAGATGGGTCTATGCAATCCCAAGTATCTTTTTGCAATCCAAACTACATGATTAAAACAGAAATGTTTTCTGCACATTGGAATAAAAACAAGCAGCTCCTGCCAGTCTGCTTTAGGTTCTTTTGCTTTAGTATTTTTTTTCAGTAAATAATAATTAGATATTTTCCATCCAGAGTATTGTACACTTATTTTCTTCGTCGGTCAGTGTTAGGTAGTGATGTGGTAAAAGTGACCACAAATTTTTATAATTTAGAAAAAAAAGAAAATTTGGCATTCAGTGAATATACAAGATAGATTACACTCTAGAGGTGCCCCCTCACCCCAATTAAAAAAAAAAAAAGCGTTGAAAGGAACATGACTATTAGAGGGAGAAAGGAAAAATATTTTTTCTTTCCAAGAACATGCATATTTAGCATGTCCTGCAGACTTTAGAAAATTCTTTGTCATAGTCTTTCAAATACAATAGATGCATTTCTTCCATAGTTCCCTGCTGACTTTAATTAAATAAAAAAGGACTACGACTGATTGCAAGGGTGACATGGGTGACATTCTTAATTTTACAGAAGCCTTACTTTGTTTTCTAAATATATTTTTCAAATCTTGAAACATAACATAAAATATTCATGTTTCTTGCATGCAGTGTGCCTATAGTCCAGGACTTGCAGGTTTGTTGTTACCATGTTCCAGATGGCTGAACTGTCCTGCTTGATGTTCTCTTTCTTTCTTCTATCATGATTTTCTGTGGAAGAAACTCAGTTGACTTCTTCAGGATCATCTCTGATTTAGGAAATTGCAAGGCAGGATGGACTTTTGGGATGCTTTTTGCCTTTTTTTCCTGTGTGTTTGCTCTGTATTCAAAGTGCACTTGACAGTAAGTGCAGAGCTGTTTTGTCCTACCTCTTTATCTCTAAAATAAACTGTTGAAGAAAACTGTTAAGGAAGCTTCACTAGCTTAATCTGGGCTTTGAAATTAATGTCACTTTTAAACTTGTAAGTATTTAGCTGTGGAACTATATTTAGTATGTAAGTATTTAGCATGGAACTATTAGTAAGTGGAATATTAGTAACTATTTAGCATGGAACCATGAATAGTTTAAGGAAACGAATGGGAAAGCAGATAGTGCCAAGAATGCTTTGCAATTGGCAGAGCAACCGAAAATTGTTTAAATTTGCTTATGCCCCAGCAAGTCTCTGTAAACACAGCTCAAGTTAGCTTGTTTTTGAAGTAAGCTTAAGAAAAAGAAGTCATTTCACCTAATAGCATATCACAGAAAAAAAAGTCATAAATCCTTGTGTTGTGCTAACAATTACGAGAGAATATATTCATTGTTCTAACCCTAAATTCACACTTTCACACTTAATTTAACTTCAAGGCAATTTTTCCATTATATCAGATTTTTTATTTTTTTGTGCTTTAAAACTCCAAATAGAAGTGTTTAGAAATTAAATAATTTCCCTGGAGCATTTGCAAGGCAAATGCTGCAGAAGGGTATTGGCATCAGATGAAAAAATTTAATTGGTTATTGTATTCTCATTGCTCTGGTTGGCATGTGTTAAGTTAAGGGTGTGAGCAGTGGTGAAAGGGCAAATTGGATTTTTAGCAACTAATTTAATTATTTGAAGTAATTCCAGGCAGACTCATAGTGCTAAGCATTTTGTGATTATTTCTTTGGCAAAAAAAAATACTGCATTTTAAAATCATGTAAAAAAAAAAATAATTAGTTGTTCTCTGTGTGGTTGGGGAGGGTGCCTTTGGAAATCCCCCCGGCCCCCAGAGTTTTTCTCTGCAAGCCCAGTTGCCTGGAAATGCACTTTTTGGTTTGATCCTTTTGATTTACAGTTAAAGGGTTGGAGGAACTGGGGCTTTCTTCATGAGCATGGAATTTTGCAAGATCTGTGGTGGTTTTCTGTGGCCAGATTGAGCCCAAGTGTTAACTGTGCTGTGTGTCATCCTAATTTATTGTAGCACTTCCCAAGCGCTTTCGTCTGGGTGTGTGTTCTTTTGATATAACACAAACAACTGTAGAAAAAGTACATATTTTCAAAACTATAGTTATTCAAGATTTTTTTTTTTGCATGACATAATCTGTATTTATCTGCAGTGCCGAGCAGCTCTTCAGTTGAAGCAAAAAGCCCCTCACTCTGTCTTTATTTTTGTTATTGAAATACTTTTTCCATTAAATGAAACAGTATGCCATGGAGATGAAAAGCTTACAGAAGAATATTTTTATTAAGTATGAGACTGAAGGCATCAGTGCATTTAAAGGGTTAAAGTTTATCTTCATACCTGTAGAATTAAGCAAATGTAGAAGTGATGCAAAGCTGAGATACAGTTTTAAAACTTCCTGCCCTTTCTAAAAGACATGTAATCTGAGAAAGGAATTTTTATTTTGGTCTGTTTTGTAATCTTAATGCACTGTCCCATCAGTGATGTGATTTAGGGGATCTTTCTGGGCCCTAGTGCTCAATTACAGGGTGCTGCGCCTTATTTATTTCTGATGCAAAGTAAAAGTTTCTGAATAAACAAAACGGGGCAGCATTAACAGCTGTAACAGAAAAAAAAATAGGTGGCACCTTCANGTTTCTTCCCACAGTTGTAAACTATGGGTTGGTTGCTTCTTTAGCGGGGTAGGAGGAAGCATATTGGAGGGGAATTACGCATCGGTTGACCAAAACAGGTTTTGCTTCTAGGTCCCAAGTCATTAGTTTTGCTTTTAGTGTCTCAAATTACCTTTTTTTGCCGGTGGCAGGTCTTGTCTGTCTCTGGCAAATGACACCGTGCTGGACTTGAGCGCCTGGGGAATCGCATCGGTGCAAAAGTGCTGGAGTAAAGGGTTATCAGGCATCTGATACCCGAGTTACTTTATATGCCCTAAGGAAGCTTCTAGACCCAGAAGCTCCATAACGCAGCAGCCTCGGAGGTGCCCGCTGCTCCCGCGATGTTTCCCTGCACGGCTCAGGGATTTCGTAAGCACACATGCGTTTTCTTTTGCTGGTCCTAGAACTGAGCTCCAGTGAGCAGGTGGGTTCACGGCTCTCAGCCTCACTCCAGCAGTGCCCCAGTTTCCCGAGTGACCTCATCCTGCAGAAATTATCAACTCATTGCAGTAACCTCTTCTTCCCCCTCCTCCCACCATGCCAAGTGCAGACAGAGCTGCTTGATGTATTTGAAGTGGTTGCTGCTGTGGTTCGCTTACATAGCACCGGGGATGAGTGGTGGATAACAGTGTATGCACACAAAAACTTGTGGTTTCGTGACTGTCATCTGTTTTTGACAGCCATCTACTGCCTGACTGCCCAGCCTGCATCACTAACCAACGTGTCACACACTCGTAATCACAAAACCCCCTCTACTTAGTATTTCACAGGTTTGTGTTTTCTGAATTTGAAGTACACGGGTATACTGAAAACATAAAGAAGCTGAAAAAACAACCCAGAAATAGAACACCACCAGCCGCCTTCTCCTTCTTTTCCGTGTTACTGTCAAGCAGTAAGTAGTACAAAGTCTAGTCAGATGGATGCTGAATCAGGAAAAATGCTGTGATTGTCATGAATCACATGGAAGAGCTCTGCAGGATTTTTGCACCTTTCAGGAAAAAAATATTGCTAATGGACAAAAGCAAAAATGAAAAGCCTTAATCCCGAAGGCTGTCTTCTTACAGAAGGATTTTAAAAAAGCATCAAAATTAAATTAGATGTCCTGCTGCCTCAGCCATAAACCATGACAATAAATGCAGGATAACCCCTTTTTTGTTCCTTATGATTTTTGCAATTAGTTCACTTTTTCTCCTACAGAGAGGCTGCATGAAAGATCTTGTTATTTGTGGCTGTGATAAAATATGCTGGCTCAGCCTGCCTGAAGAAACAGAAGCCTTGGCAGCAATGCTGATTACCATGACAATCTAAGCAGTCTAGAGCTGTGGTTTGTGTGGGTTTTATCATAAAGATACAAAACGTGTCCTGGATGGTAGAGAAGCTGATAATATCCTCATGACTCAGGAGATCCAATCGTCCTTGCAAGACCTTGTTTTTCGTATTGTGTTACCTGAAGAGGCGCAGGGGGAACTTTATCAACTTCACGTATGTTTTTATAACATATTTGTGTGTTTACATATTTATCTCATTCAGTGTATATTTTTGTGCTATAGTGACATGGGTTTTTTTAATAACATTTTCAATACATTGTGGAACACCTGTATAAAAGTTAGTTGTTGATCGTGGGTTTGAGAAAGAGCTTATGAGGAAGGCCAGCTGGGCCAAAAACTTTCCACAGATGACATTTCTGCCTCAAGGGGACCTCTGATAAGAGTTTCTCCTCCAGAAGGTGCGAGAGCAGCTAGGGCAGGTTGAGGGAGGGAAGGCTGAAGCCCTTTTGTTTTGGGAAGCGGCAGCGAAGGCGGCTGGAAGCAGGGAGGAGGCTGGCGGGTTTGGGCATCCCTCCCCACAGCTGCTCTGGCCATCCCTTTGCTGCGCCGCGTCTCTGACAGAAGTTTTGGATGCTGCAGGCAGGCTTCATGCAGTATGAACGCACAGCAAAACCAGCAGTAGGTAAGGCAGCGAGGGGGTTAAATCTTTGTGGGTTCTCAAGACTCCTGTGAGAAGGAAAAATAGTGCGGGGAGGGAAACTGCCCGGTGCTTCTTCCTGCTCCACACCCCCCCCCAGCCAAATCTGTGCTGCAAGGTCTTCACAAGCAAAGACAAAAATACCCCTCACATTCCCACTTCCTGGCTGTATGAGGATGTAATTACTTCAGTCATTACTTCTTGAAAGATAAGAACTAAAAAGCCACCCTCTGCATCTCCATCCAAGTGCACCTTGTGTGTGGGAACAGGGCTGATAGCGTGTCGCGTAAGGTGGTTGGTGCAAAACTACCCCAGATTGGAGCAGGGAAACCAATCTGCTGGTCTCTCATGATATGTATGAAGAAAGTTGCTGTCACTGGCATTTTGACACTGTTAAGAAAGAATAGGCGTAGAAGTTTGAGAGGAAAAATGACTTGAAGTTATAAAGTCACAAAGTCCCTGTACAAATGAATTAATCTGTAAACTTTTCTTCTTTGAAGAATCAGCTGCTTAAATGTTTTCCTAAAATTTTTTTTGCTTTGTTTCATTATGGCAAAAGCAAAGGTATTTGCATTATCAGTTCTGAATTGCTTTCCAAGTAGTATCATTGTTGACACTAAAGGATTCATTGAAAACTGCATTAGGTTATTAACATGTCAAGGAGCTTTTGTTCTGTTCCAGTAACCTAAAAATCTAAGGGTTCATTGTATAAGCTTCGTTTGTAATGTGAAACATTTACTGGTCCCATGAAACCGGTATTAGGAGCAAACAACCAAAAGCATGTCTTCCTGCACAGTTCTAGAGCGTGAACCAAAAGCCACGGGCACAAATGATGAAGAGGAGGACGAGGGAGAACAGTTTGACTTTGACAGTGGAGACGAGATACCAGAAGCGGACAGGCAGGCCCTTGTGCCACCTCCTCCTGGCCCTGGAAACAGCACAGAGCACCAAGAGGCTCACGCCATAGGTAAGTCAGCCTGGTTGGCTGTGCCTCCACTAGGATAAATAGCCAAGACTCATTATTGGATGCCTTTTCGTGACAATGCAATAAAAGTACTTGGCAAAAAGAAGTTTGTAGGGAAATACCATACAAGTGTTTTGAATATTCCTGCTATTTACACCCATGGTAGATTTGACAAGGCAAGTGGCCCTCACACGTAATTCCTGTGAAGTATCGCATCCAAGTATGACACCCAAAGCAATGGGTTGGTCTCATCACAGTTCCATGCTAAAGGGAAACTTTATGCTCTTGCAGCTCTAATACCGCACAGATGGCTCAAGATAAGTTGCTTTCACAGCCAAGCTTGCTGGTTGCTGATCTTAAGATGATGTGAATAAAAATAAACAGGGCCTGAATGTGTGAGATTTTTTTGTTTGTTTGTTTGTTTTTGGTTTTTTTGTAATAAACGGAAGTCTTATTTTATTAAACTTTAAAACATTTGTTACAACACATGCAGGCGTTCCCAGGGCTGAGGTGTAGTCTGGAAATCGCTGTATTCTGCTCAAATGGACAACAGCTGATTTTGCTGACTTTGATCCCATTTCCTTTTGTATTTGGAGTCATTGTGTTAATGGCAGTTAAAGACGGGTAACTTTTCAGGTGACTGTGCAGTTTGACAACCTGGAACTTAAACACCACTTTCACTGAAAATCTGTTGCTCACTACCCCTTTTTGTGAAATTGTACTTACGGCTCAGAAACTTTCGCTTGCTTTAGAGGGGCCTTTGGTTCTGTTGTACCTCAGCTTGTCTCAAGAAATAACAGAAACACGAAATAATTTATTTTCAAAGAAGAAAACCTTGCAAGTTATTTTCTTTCCCCTTTTCTTGTAGGGTATTTTCAGGACTGTTCTTTCAGGAGTGTCCCTCCAGTGAACTTTTTCTTTTCTCATGGCTGTTCCTAAAATTTTTCTTGCATTTGTGTTTTTATTAGGTTCAAATTAATGTAGAATCCAGATTTTAACCTTCAGGGTTTAAAGCTGTTTTCAACCATGTGCTTATGACAAGCAAAAGAGGGCCCTTGGCTACTTGTTAGAAATCCTCCTATTTAGGATTAAGAATCCAGTTATTGTTTTTCCATAGGCATCCTTGTAACCCAGCTTGTTTTGCTGCTGTTGCGTTCCTCATCTGCAAAATGGGGAGGATAGCACTACCGTGTGGGAATTCTATGAATCATAAATTGTAAGCAACTTGTATAGTAAGGAGCATATCAGTGTTTAGGATATTTGCAAAGAGCAATATTAAGCAGCTTGAAAAGGTATGAAAAATAAGACTTTATTTTTTTGTTTATTTTTTCAACTAAAGGGACTGATAAGTTAGAAACATCGGAACCTGCTGCAGAAGCCACTCCAGCCAAAGTAAATCCCTACTCAGTCATAAATATTTCACCAATCCAAGACAAGGATCCATCTTCATCACCAGAACCAAGTCCTCAAGATGAATGTGCAAGTCCAAACTTGTCTGTTGGATATTCTGTTCCTGTCCCCTGTGGTTATGCTGTGCCGTCTAATTTACCTTTGATAATGCCAGCATACTCCAGTCCTGTCATAATACGCAGTGTTTCTGTAGATGAAGAAGGTACTGTATTTACACACCTTACTTTGTTTGAAGGGGAGTCCTTGTTTAACTTCAGGTACTTGTGCTGTTTTGTAAACGCTTGTGCAGCCATCAGCCTGGACATCTGTGGGAGATTTTGTGTCAAAATAGGTCATTCTGCAGGATAGAATTCTTTTTCTAAGATTTCTTGTCAGACTTGGAAGAAAAATGTTGGTTTATTTAAAAAAAAAAAAAAAATTCATATGGGACTGTGCTTGCTGTGCTAGGATTGAGACACTGAAGTAGATGTGTAAGAAAAAAGCCAAATGTACGCAGTCAGTTCTTTTTCAATCCTTCTTAAAGTTGGTGATGCTTGAACTTTATTTTGTGGCACTGTATTACAACACGTAGTACAAGGGAGTACTCCGGTTTTATCTTGCCATTAAGAATGATTAATGCTAATTCACTTTTAATGTAATGAAATAGTTTCCAGACCCATAGTTCAGTATTCAAGCCAAATGTTTTTTTCTCATACCTTATCATGCTTTATGTATGTCCTTTGTTCTTTAGAACAATTTTAAGACAGAAGAGGAAACTTGAAAGGGAAATAACTATAGATTATTACAGAAACAGGAACAATCCCCTGTTTTGTAAATAGAATTGGCAAAGCTGACAGCTTAATGTCAAGAGAGCAGGAGGAACAGAAAGCTCCCCATATTCTGCCTTTTTTGTCTTTCTTGTAGTTTGAATATACTATTCTTCAGCTAGGCTGCAATTCTACTATAATTTCATGTACTGTGGTACTTTTTTTGCAGCCTTTGCTGTCTACCATCATTAGGAATACGGGCAAGTAAAAGCGAATGCATTCATGGGGTTGTTACTACCTGTAGAAGAATATAGGTTTGTGTAGGTATATGTTGTGTAGAAGTAGATTATTCATTAGTAATGAACTAGTAAAATCAATTTCTTATGCTAAAATGTACTGTTTGAACGACACTGACATTTTATTCCAAGCATTTTTCTGATTTTTTTTTTATTTCTACTTAGCAGGTACACAGTCAGCGACTGAAGAGTGTCAGTGTAATTCTGTAAACTCAGAGGAGCCTCAAAATAGGTGATTCCCAGTTCAGCATGTTTTAATCTTCTGTAAAACTTTAATTTCTAAGAAGGCTTACATTTAATCAATCAAATATCATGTTTTTCTAGTGTGACACTTTCATGTTTGTTTATTTTTATTTTCTTAACTCCTTAATTCTGGTTGCCTACCAAAATCAGCACTGGTTGAGGTCTTGTGTCTATAACCATGCATGACATTCTTGAAGGAACCTAGGTTTAATTTTTATAGAGTCATAGCAATGTCAGCTGCAACAAGCTGCTGGAGATCTCATAGCCTGGCCTGCTGCTTTCAGCAGGACCGCTGCCAACACGCCATGAAATCAGCCGCGGCCTTGGTAGGTGGACTTTAAAATCCTCCCTAGGATGGAGATGCTGCAGCTTTCCTGGGCAGTCTTCCCTGCTGTACGACCCTTTGGTGAACTCTTTTTCACTAATGTCCAAAACAAATACTCCAATATACGGTTTGTTGACCATTCCCCCTTGTGTATCATTGGCACGGAGTCGGGGGGAACCAATCCCAAAACAAACCAGAAAAAAACAAACAACCCAAAACCTTCCATCACCTCCATAGCTGCTGTATCTTTCAGATAGTTGCAACTGCTTTTGAATCACCCTGTAGCAGCCTTTTCACCAGACTAAATAACCTCCAGATCTTCTGCCTCTGTCCTTGTAGGCCATGCGCTTTAGTTTCTGCCTTCACTTTCTGCACGTCTCTCTAGAGGTGTTTTCAATTTCTCCAAACCCTCTGGAAGGGGGGTGCTGGGAAGCCAGAACTGGAAGTGCTGCTGCAGGTTCAGCCTCACCAGCACCAACCAGAGGAGAACAGCCTCGACAAGCCCGATGGCTCCTCGTGTAGCCCAGAATATCTTTACTCTTATTTACAGTGAAAGAGCAGCTCTCAATTCACTGCTTTCTAAGAGAGAGTTTCTGTGTTCTGGTAGAAGAATTCAAAAGCAAAGTATTTCTTGAGAATGGAGCGTTTTCAATTTCTTGACTGAAATTGTCAGACTGTTAAACACGTTAATAATCTCCCAATTACATACTGGAGCAGCGTTTTTGAGTAATCGGCAACCTCGGAGTGTGAGCTGGAAGGCAGCAAGATATTTATTATGTTCACAGTTATTTAAAAATGTTGTGGTGTATCTTTTAATGCTTTTGTTTTATTGCCTTTTCTTCAAGTGAAGATAACCACGCCAAGAGAGAGGATGATGCTCTGGCCAAGTGGGTTGCAGATCCTGCAAATACAGCGTGGATGGAAAGTAAGTACAAAGTACAACTATAGAAGAAGGTCAGTTTTGAAGTTGTGATCAGCAGTGTGCGTTTATCTATACGCACATATATATGTATTACAGGAATGTTTGTGTTCACTTCTATTATATTTTTTAATACATGTTCCAGAACCAAGTTATACCAGTTAAAATTTTCAGTAGCATAATAAAATTGTGTATTTTAAAGTAAAATTAACATGCAGTTTTCCACGGAGTGCTTTTTGGAGTCTGTGGAATCACTTGTCACTGCCTTAAGGAAATCATTTGGCTCCATCAATACATGTCCATTGGAAATGTGCTCATGTTCGGAGTCTGCTCTGTGGCTGTATGTGAAATTGTTCTTCTCGTGCAGTAATTGCCAAATAAGCTCTTGGAGAAGGTGGAAGAGAACAAATTGCCACTTTTACTTAGTTTGTGCCCTTGTCTGGCAGCTGCATTTTTACATCAGAACAGAGACCCGGTGGTTTGGGGACAGGTTTATCCTGCCTGTTCTCAGCTGTTTCCATGGGGCTAGAGGTTCGTCTTCTATGTCACTTGAAGTGACTGAAGAATTTGCATCCTCATCCTGCCTCTTAATGTACAACAATGATCATTACATTATTTAGTTTTGTTCTTTTAAAAAAAATGTCTATTAAGCTTCTCTGCAGCCATTTAGTAAGGCAATGAGCAGCGTCTGACAATCACAGAACATACCATAGTGCTGTAAAAGTAAGAGGGAAATGCTGGCTTTTGAGTTGAATTTCAGTTTTCAGGCTACCAAAGGTGTGCATAAACAATGCAGATAAAACTGTGAAAATACCTTATACCTGCTTTTGTGCATTATTGCATTATTTGAATGATGATTAGATGTACTAGCAAAATGTTAGCGGAGAATGAATCATATCTCCATCTTATTCATATGTGCCAATATAACCAAAATAGGATATTTTGGTTGGAAGGAACCTACAATGATCATCTAGTCAAAATGCCTGACCAATTCAGGGCTGACCAAAAGCTGAAGCACGTTATTAAGGGCATTGTCCAAATGCCTCTTAAACACTGTGTGTTGGTTCCATTAAAATTTTAGGGCGTTTCTCACATTTTTTTCTTCTGTTTTGCTTTTAGACCCAGATGAAGTAATTTATGATGATGTGCCAAGAGAAAATTCAGACTCTGAACCAGGTTTGAGGTCTTTGTAATACAGACTACATTGAAAACAGTGTAATATGGAATTATGTGCGTGTATACTTAATAAATATGTTCATTAAGTACCTAAAATATATGTAAATGTAAACCGCTGTGTCAATAATTGGTAGGTCTTAAAAAGTTCAGAGTTACACTAACTCTTGAAAAAGACTTTGTCTCAGCAGATCTTCTAGACAGCTCTTCTCAGAAGCTGAATTCTGCTGTATTCTGTAGAACAACTGTCCCAAATGCTCAAGTATTCTGTATATTAGAGAATTACAGTGTTGGATGTTGTAGCTTTAGTGATCTAAACTAGGCAAGGTAGGTAGGAGAAGGGTGTTTTAAATAGTTAAATAATGTATTATAATACACCATTGTCATGGTTATACAGAGCACTCCTCTGGTCTTTAAAGTCCTCCTTCAACATGAAAGTACCTGATATAACAGATGGAAGAGGAGATTCAGAGCGGCTGTTTACCATCCTGATTGTGACTCTACAGAAATGTTTTGTTTCAGCTTTGTGGAGTGGTCCAGCTTCTGATGCCATGCCCGTGTTTGGAAGGGACAGAATAGATCTTTTAGTAGTTGCTGGAGCCAAGGTTTTACCTGTACTGTGAATGGTGGAGCTGAGGCTAGGGAAGATTATTTCAATGAGTACTTCACTCAGATTTGTTTTGCAGTTTTTGGTTATAGTGGAGACAGTGCTTAAAGCTTGGTTTTAGGAACTTGGTATCTGCTTGTCATGGGTCTCAGGGGATATAGATGTTTGATAGTGTTGTTAATTATTTGAGAAAACACTTAAGCTTTCATGGGTGAAAACCACGTTTATCTTTAAAGCTCTAACATTTTCATTTCTTGTCCATAGTGGTGTACAGGCAAGGTGTTTTACAAATTACTACTGCAATTTGTTTCATTTATTATTTGAAAGTATGATGTTGCATTCATAACTTGAATGCTTTTATTACTGGAAGGTCCCTCGGAGGACTGTGCTGCTCTGGGCAAGGATATCTTTGCACCGTGGCTGCTCAGTCAGAAAACACGTACACTGGGGTCAGGAGGATGAGCTGGGGAGGAACGTGGGACATGGAGCGAAGCTCTGCTGAGCATTTTGGTCAGAATTTTTGGCTTAACCCAGAAGATACTAACTAAAATTTTGGCTTTCTGGTTTGGTTTGGTTTTGTTTTGTTTGTGGGGGTTTTTTTTGTTTGTTTGTTTTTTCCTAGAGACATTGAGAGTTTCATTTTTGTACATTCATGATCTTGATGTTTATTAATTGTGTACTTTGTCAGGGAGACACCACTGTTCCAAAAAAATGTGTAGTCAGGCCTCAGTCTACATTAGCACAGGGACAAGATACGTCCACCAAATCACTGGGTATAGCCTGCTTCAATACTAGTATTGCAAAATTTTGACATATATATGTCTTGACTTATTTTGACTATGATGATTCTCTTAAATTATTTGTTGTGCTAGATTTCCACTAAAATGTGTTCTTCAATAAGTGTATTTTAAGGCCAGTCTCAATATGCATGGAGGTTTAAAAATTTTGTTAAAATTTTATTCTTCCAAATGAGTCTTAATTAGTTTTAATTCTAAATAATTTAATTAATGTTAATATTAAAATTTTATTATTGGTCACAATGTAGTTTTTAAATTACAGAATTCAGCGTTTAGGCGAATGTGTAAAACACATCAGCTTTTCTTTCAAGTACATCTTTTTTCTCAATTTAAATAAAACTTCAATCTTAAAAATGGAAGTACAGCTTCTGATTACTGAATTTAGTATGAGACAGCTTTAAATGAAGCATTGCAACCCCTGACAATAGGGATCCCTGGCCGAAGTGTCCACACTTCTCTAATTGTAATGACAAGTGATGCTGCATGTAGAGTGCGTACTTGTTTCCTGATAAGTAATTGGTACTAAAAAATTTCCATTTTGTTTTGAATCAGTTTGTCTTAATTGACATCCGTGCCAATGAAAAGAGCTGTGTCTTTAACAGGTGATACTTTGGTCAGCCTTTGCAATATAGCTTTTTATATCTTGAAAAGGTTAGTACTTCAAGTTCTTAGACTAGACTACGGGCAAGGTAACCTGCAAATATGACTGGTGGAGTTGCAAGAATGACAAGTCATAGTATTATAGTGTAACATGTTTCTTGCTACTTTGGTCTTATCTGTTCTGCTTGAAGCAGTGACATTTTCGTTTGATTCTTGTGATGTTTTAGCATTTGTCATTTGAGCTGATGATGAAGATGTTCCTAGGGACACATGGCAAGCTTGCAAATGGCAGGATGCATCTTCTCAGTGCAGATGTGTGTTCACAGCTACAGTTTGAACTTCCTTTGAATTTCTTCTAAAATATGTTATAGGTTTTGGACATAACAGTATAGTTTGAGTAGGGCGTGTTTTTAAAAGGATCGGGACAGTGTATCCATAACACTGTCCTCTGTTAGTTCTCTGTTTCAACAAAGACAACCTGCTTTGGCTGTTTGAATATATAATTTAATTCACATTTTAAAATGTTCATACAAAAGTCCAAACAGTTCTTTATAGTACATCCTGAGTAAGTTTTTTGGTGCCTAAACAAACAGAAATTTCAGTGTAGCTTTTTTTATTTTTGTTTAATTCTTGCAGAGGAAATGATTTATGATGACGTTGAAAATGGTGATGATGGTGGGAACAGCTCACTGGAATATGGGTGGAGTTCAAGTGAGTTTGAAAGCTATGAAGAACAGAGTGATTCTGAGTGTAAAAATGGAATTCCCAGCTCCTTTTTGCGAGGCAACCACAAGAGACATGTATGTATCCCGCAGTGCGCTTAGTCATTGAGGTTATCCTGGTTTCTAGCACTTGCCGTTCTCACCTGTGTTTCCCTTCTCCTCAATCCAGTTTCAAATGCCAACAGCCTCTTTTTAAAGGAGATGTGAATCAGTGTGGGAGTGACAGTCCAGAACAAAATTTGATAAGGAAAAGATGGACATATTAAACAGAAGCTCCTTTAAAAAAAGAAATAACTCGAATTGGATAAAAGTGTAATTAAAAGTTAGATTGTTTTTGCTTGTGGGTGGTTCCTCACCTTTTCTTCTTTTGCAGCTGCTGGATTAGTGTAAGTGGTAAATGAGCGTGGAAAATAATGTGAAGAACAAATGGGGGTAAGCCTCACAAGACTTGAAGTATTGGGATCCATCAGGTGCTTAAAAATCACAAAACAGTTTGCCAGCGTTCCCTATCTGTCTGTCTCAGATCTGTATCTCTTTGGCTGTTTGCAGGTGACTGACCTTCAAAAAAAAAAAAGTTTTTTGTGATCAAAGAGAAGTCTGTACTGTTTATTAATGAGGGAATAGAGGTAGTGTGATAAAAAGGATGCATCTGTGAGACACCTCTGGTGCAGTATCTTTGGCTACATGTGTTCTGCAGGAGGCAGGCGGGCCCTGGCAGCGTGGGTGCTCCCCTTGCTGCCTCTCTCTGATTGCACATCGGAGGAGCCCCAGACGCCCGTGCTCCTGCTGCTTCAGCTCCTCTCCTGCTGCCCTCCTGCCCTTTCTGCGAGAGGGACGTCTTGCCTGAGACCTGGGCAGCCTCCTGCTGCTGGTGTCCAGCTCTGGGTGTTTGGAGGATGGGGATGTGGAGCAGGGAGGACAAGCTGGGCTGTGCTCAGTGCCCAGAGTCACTGCAAAATCCTCATGGCCCCAGGTGTGTGCTGGCTGGGGACAGACGCCCAAGAGCCACTTCACAGCTGCGTGCTGTTCCCTGCCCAGCACCCATGGCTGGAGGATGCAGGGTAGTGGCCAGGGTGTTCTTCCATGGGACCCTCATCTTCATTTTGCAGGTTTCTTACCTTGATGAGAATAAAAGCCTCAGTGTCTGTGTTTCCCTCCAGTACACATTATCTGCTCTCCCTTCACCTCCATCTTTGCTGCCTGTCCTTTGGAAATCAGGGAGTGAGCAATTAACTGACAGACTTGAGCCCACCCAAATCAGTTCTTAGTAAGCCAAGAGGTCATCTTCTGGTTTTCTTTTAGTTTTGTCCTGACCAGAACAAGTTTAAGCTATTGCAGCTGTTTCTTTCTGTGGGATTTTTTTAGCTGGACTGAAGAAAACAGAGTTTGATTTTTTTAATTTTTTTTTTAATACCTTTGTAAGAAGCTCGAAAATAACTTTGCATATGAGTAAGTCTTAACATGCCTGCTGATTTGTTTTTGTTGTGGTGTTGTTTTGTTTTTTTTTTTAATCTTTTCCTGTTATCTGTAGCTTCAGCTTTGGTCACAGTCATAGGAATTGATTTACACATGTGCACAAAGCAAGGTTTAAAGCTATTTTTAAAATGCTTATAAGTATACTTTGGTCTGTCACAGGAAACTATGGGCAGTGGGTTGAGCGTGACAGTGCCGGGATGAGGTACAGAGTGTCTGAGCAAGAGATGGAGCAGTGGTGGGAGGAGAGGCCTGTGCTCTGGCGTCCTGCCCTGCAGCTGGCTTTCCCAGGCCTGTAACAAAAGATTTTGAGGATTCCCTTGTGAGGATGAGGAGTTGGTGGATGGTGAAGTCAGAGAGGCTGCAGTACCTGGATGGGTTACTGGGAGGTGAAGAAGTTGTAGAGAAGGGGTTTGGCAGAGCATGAGAAAAGACAGAAACTTAAGGATTGCTGAGAAGCCACTCCACTTCGTACCTGTTCTCTGTATCCATTTCTTGCACTTTTCGCTTCTCCTCAGATCTCATTATGGATGTTACGGTATTTCCCCAGCACATCTCCTTCTATACTCTTTCAGAGCCTATGAGGGACTTATTTATTATTTTTTCTGTCCATTGATAAGTATGGGAAGGTTGGAGGTAGGATTTTTAATTGAAATGCTGGCATGACTTCCCTCAACGTCACTTTTTTATTATGACTTCTGATTATTTTTTTAATTTTAAAATGGGAAGCCTTTTGTGCTATTAAATATTTCTAGTTTGTGAACCAGATGCTTTCCTAATTATACTGCTGTAATGCCAGAATCATCGTGCTGGAGGTAATCACATCCTGACCCAGCCGAGTGGAGCTAAATGCCAGACCTGCCCCTTTGTTTTCAACTCAGTAGGCCTTCTCTTTCCTGATGCTTTCATCTCTTGCCAAATAACGTTGTTGACACCAAGCTGAGGGTTTTTCCATTGGATTTCTACTATAGGGCACACCAAATTATTATTATTATTTTTTTTTCTGTCTAGTTACATTTTAGCCTCTTTTATCTGGCTTTCTCAAAATGTTTAACAAATGTTAATTGGTATTCCAGAGCATTTCTTTGGGACGATTTCCCTACCTTTCAAATGGATATATTAACGTACAGGATGGTTACACACATGGTCACGCAATGAGGCTGTGACAGAGCTGAGGAACATGTGCTTCCCTCTTCTCCTGCACTTGGGAATTCCAAGGCCGTGCCTCCCCTTCTGTTAGTGTCTCCTTGCCCAACTCACTGGCACTGTTCATCTTGACCTTCTTGGGTGCCAGCAACCTCTGCGGGTTCTTCAGTGTCTGAGAATGTTTCTGATTCACCATTTTGAAAGGTAGTCAGAAATATATTCGCTAGGGTTTGTGCTCCACCAAATGATCCCCTTGGGTAAAGCTGATCCATTGTTTCCTTACGGTTTGTAAGAGATCATAATTAATGCACAGTTATCTTAGACTAAGTGACTTTGTCCTTCTTTACATAGTTGCCAGCATAGCGTGAAGGCGCCTGGCTGAGTTTCAGGAGTGCAGCCGTGTGTGGGAGTGATGGTCTATTCGTTCCCCTAAATGATAATGTTCCCTCGGTTGTCTGTATATCAATAGGTAGAATGGGCAACGTGCATGATATACTCGAGTACTTTAGCATGAAGTTTGCACTACAGGCTTTTTGAAAAGATTGTGTCTTTTTGTACACTGTAGCTTTCTCATGACCTAATGCGTTTAAAGGAGCATTATGAAAAAAAGATGAAAGATTTGATGGCAAACACTGTGGGAGCAGTAGAGATTCAGCAACTAAAGCAAAAACATGAGCTGAAGGTAGTGTAGTTGATTTTTGTGACTAGCTATGTTTAAATGATTGCTTTTCCAACACAGACAACGTTGTCTTTTAATAATAACTTGAAAAAGCGGACGATAATTTGTATGCAATGAATGCTAAATGTGCTGATTTATTATGAAGTTTATCTTAAAAGTGCTTTGTCGAGGACCCTTTCTCATGCTTATTTTTAACAGTACCAGTTTGGGAAGATGAGATGGGGCATCGTCCTGCCCTGTGGACGGGTGCCCTCGCCCCCAAGGCTGAGNCACCCCATCAAAGACCTTAGCTGCGGACATCAAAGACTTAACCCTGCGGACAGGTGCCCTCGCCCCCAAGGCTGAGCCAGGTGTGCAGGCCCGGGAGCTCTGCAGGGCTGGCCTGGCGCTGGCTCCCCGGCCATGCAGGGTCCCGTTGTGGCTGTGGGGATCTCCGTGCTCTCCTTCATGAATGGAGCCAGTACGAAGAGGCTGCATTTTTGCTAAAAGCTTCGGCTCAAACCCCAAAATTGCCTTGTTGCAGCAAGACAGCTTTGTTTGTGTTCGGATGTCGCTGATGACGTCAGCACAGCTCTGGCAGTAGTGGGGATTTTTTGCCTTTATGACATGTTGAGAGAGCGAAAATACGAAGTATATTTTTTTAATAAAGACTTCCTAGCAAAACAACACTTTTTTTTTTTAACAAAGTTTCTTTTTGCTTTAGTAGTGTACCATAAAATTACGCAATTTTTAATTAAATGAACTTATTTCTTCAATTAATTAAATTATTAGTAGTGTCATTTTCTGCAAAACAGTGTTTATTTAAGAGTACAGTTAATATAAACCTGAGTCTAGGGGATTATCTTTGGGTCAGAAATACTTTGACAGAGTTAGCCCAACACTGGAAGATGGGCAAGAACCCTGGCTCTTAATGACCTGTTTGTAGTATTTTTTTATTATATAATATAAAGCTGAGCACTTGAGACTATTTTGAGTTCAGATGTTTGCAGAAGGATTCTTAAGCGTTTCTGCTACTTTAGGCCTGCATACAATATTGGCAGGAAGTAGGTCCCTTTCTCTAGGTTTGATTTTATTAGGAAAAAGTACAGGTGCTTAGATCTGAGCTTTGATGGAGCTGTGTACTTACTGTATAGTCCTTTGACTTTAGACTGTATTTATAGCCTGAACTACTCGACAGTGTTCTTTTTAAAGCTATTTTGATCAAAAGTATTCTGCATGTTCAGCTCCAACGTGTTCCTATTATTCACTGAACATGTAGACTGTATTTTTTATCTTACAGATGCAAAAGCTGATGAGAGCTGCTAGAGAAGGTACCAAAGATGGGCTTGAAAAGACAAAAGCAGCTGTGAAAAAGGGTCGTTCTTTCATTAGAACAAAATCTTTTATTTCTCAAGGTATGTGCAAATTATACTGTGTTTGTTACTCTCTTTAGTAGCTTCTGAGAAAGGAAGTGAATGGCATAGCACGTTTTTGTATTGGGAGCTGAGCACTGGGTGCTTTATAGCAAGAAAGTATGGTATAATCAGTTCAGAAGACAGTATGGTCGATGCATCTGGAGTAGTTTTAGGTCTGGGGCAAGAACCTGAGTGACCTGAGAAACCTGATGACCACAGAGAAGGGTCCACTTAAACAACAACAACAAAAAATCTCTCCAAACAGTGTCATAGATGCCATCTGGGTACTGGTATACAGGAATATGGAAATTATGTTAAGGGACCAAGTCTGTCCAGTTCCCTCCATTAAGTAACTCTGACTGCCCGGGAAGTCTGCTGTTATGATAGGGTTTTCAGTGACGTGATAGCTGGCTATTTAAAGTTTTCTGTGGCAAGGGATAACAAATACTTTCTGTGCTTAAGAGTGGTAGTAGGGGAAGAGACTGTTCTGCTTTATCACAGTTTAGTGATTTTTGATGAAATCTGAGTTTATATTGGGGAAACAAAATATGATCTAAAATCAAAAAGCTAAAAGTATTTGTGTTCTTTCTCTAGTTAAGTACAAATATCAGCCCTCTGTCATGAGCCTCAGCAGCAGTCCACAGTTAATTTTTGCAAGAGGCAGAAGGTAGTAATTGAATACAAACTTATTTCTCTTTCAGGATAAGTCCGAGAGATAATATGCCTTTCTGCTCAAGTTTCTGCCCAGCTAATTCAATGGTTGTAACTTAAGACATTACAGAACTACCATTTTAGGAAGCTGAAGCCACGAGACTGGAACAACACATCTTTAGTGAGCAAGCTAATGTAAAGCTGTGTCCTGTCTGTAAGGACCAGGATGCGTCTTACATCCCTGTAAAAGCTTCTGACTGCTTCTGGACTTCACAGACAGAAAATAGAAAGTTACTTGCACAAACTTCAGTGATCATTAAAAATGTGTCTTTAACTTCTTGCTGTTGCACAGGAGAAAATTACCTGCTTCATCAGGGCAGTGTTACACTGGATGTGGCATTCTTCCTTCTGTTTCTAGAGGTTAGGTGGCAAACACAGGATATCTGTGGATGGTTTAATCCCTTAGCTGCTTACCAGATCAGTAGGAAGCTGGTTACAAATTTGTCAAATAAACCCGTTAATTCCTTCCACCTAGCAGACCTGCTCCCCTTACTTCTCTTTTTGCTCTAAGACACAATTTCTCATACTCTTCTTTTCTGATCTCTCCTCTGCTTATGTCTGGCTGCCTACTGCCACCTGTCACTGCACTTTGGTGGTGCTTTTGCATAAAATTAGTATGTAGGGAGCAATGCAGAATCCCTTACTCTCATTTCTGATGAAAACCAACATTTTTGTACATTTGGCTTCTTATTTTAGTTCAGTATTGGAAGAGTGTATGGAATTCTTTAAGTTGGATCATATTATTTGGTGTGTTTTAATTCTTCTCAAAGGTCACTTATTTAAAAACTATTGGCCCTGGAGCCACAGTGCTTTATCCTGAGTTGTCATGTCCTGCACTCTGAGCAGCCCTGTTCTCCTGGCAGTGAAGAGAGAGTAGAGGTCAAGCAAAAGATGCATAGGCTGCCTTCTGCTGTGTGGATTTTGGGATTTTGAGATACATTTGAAAGATGTCCTGTATTAGAGCGCCTGCCAGTGGTGGTATTTGTAATTTCACAGGTGATATAGAAGAGTTGGGAAATTTCTTTTGTTTGATAAGAGAAAATAAGACTGCTGTGTAATTACAGGATAATAGGACCTTTGCTTTTTTTTTTTTTTTTCCCCCTAATTTCAATCTGTGTGTTGTAAAAAGTTGACATTTTGGCTATTCAATTACTTGTAGATCATAGATCATCATGTCTGGAAGAAGAGGAACTCAGTTTATTTATCGATGTGGACTGTATGCATACAGAAGCAATTATGACTCCTATGCCTGAAGGATTATCACAGCAGCAGGTAATAGGGTTTTGGAAATATGGTCTTCTGTCTCTTTTATCTCCCCTTCTGCTCTACCTCAGTGGCTCCCAGGTGCTTTGCACTTCAAACATATTGATGTTTAACATAAATTGGGTGAACATCAAATTCAGAACTGTATAAGTAGTTTTTTGAAAACTGGTATGTGTGCATATAGTTGCATAAGTTCTGGATTCAGCTAGAGATGGAAAATTCTGTATTGAATTGTAAAATAATCTATAATAATTATATTGTTTCACTACCCGAACGCTTAAACTAAATGTGATGGGTCAACTTGAAGAAGAAAACAGTTTAAACATTTTTATTAAGTCAGAAGACGTTGCTCCAGGTGCTCCAGGATTTCTATTTTAAATGTAGCGAATATCCAGTGTAGTCTCTGAATGTTAAGGTTTTTCCTGATTAAAAAACAAACAAACAAACTTGTCCCAAGTAAATTCAAGTCTACAGAAGGAATATATTTTGCTGTTTTCCACCCTAACTTCTATAATCACTGGAAACCGCTTCAAAAAACAGTGAAATCAGCATCAGTTAGAAATTTTGGCTGAAAATAAATCCTGTGGGTTTGTTTTACTGTATTGTTATGACAAATAATAAGTATATGAAAGTTTTGTAGCTTCTTGTGGTGCCAAGTCATGTGTTAGTCAGTACCTTCAGAAAATGAGCAAAAAAACCACTTTAAGGGTTAGTTGTGGAGAGTGGTATAAGATTTTTGGTTTGCTCGGTGAGGCTTATTTTTGTAATGTGTTTAGCACAGTGAAGTACTAATCTTGTGTAACAGTGCAACTACCAAATTGTGTTACGTTACTGTAAGATTTCATGATACTGTAAGATCTCGGCATCAGTCTGAATGCTGTCTTTTCCTGCTTTCCACACAGAGGATTGAGAGTTTCAGCGTGGGTTTGTTGGGTTGGGTTGGGGAGTGGGGGTGTTGTTTTTTGGGGTTTTTTTAGGTAATTTTTTAAAAGTACCCTCTTTTGGAAAAACAGAGTGGTCTTAGTTTGGAGCAAACTGGTAATCGTTGTGTAAGTCATGATGTATGTTGCTTATTGACTTAGGAGGAGCTGCCCAAGTGGGCAAAGCTCAGCTTGAGCTGATCAGGTGTGAAGGGCAAATACGAAAGGTTTCTTACAGGGCCGTTGGCAGCAAAAGGAAGGCTAAGAAAAACATGGGTCTGGGGCTTGATGGGGCAGGGACCTAGTGACAAAGGGTACTCAGTGCTGTGTTTGCCTCAGCTTTTACTGGTGAGATTTGTCCTCAGGCCTCCAAAGGTCCTGAGCCCAGAGGCAGGTCCTGCTGGGGTGAGGCAGGGCCTGCAGTTAGGGGGTGCTGAGGCCAGTTGGACATATGGGTGTCAATGGGACCAGACAGGAGGGATTTAAGGATGCGGAGGCCCTTCTCTGTCGTCTGGAAAAAAGTAAATGTCACACTGTCATCCTCAAGAAGAGCAAGGAGGAGGATCCAGGCTGGCCTCACCTCAATGCCTGAGAAGCTGGTGGAGCAGATGTTCCTGGGAGCTATGTCTGTGTTCAGAAAGACAGGATGGGGATCGGGAGCAGTCAGTATAGATGGACCAGAGTCCATTTGTGCCTGGCCAGCCTGAGTCCCTTGGAGATGACTCGCTGAGGGATGGAGCAGAGGATGTCATTTACCTCTGGTTTAGGAAGGCTTTCAGCAGCTTCCTGAAGCACCCTTGTAGCTGCATAGGAGAGATATCATTTACATGGGTGGACTAGAAGGTGGGTGGTAAACAGGTGAGGACACCACGTTCAGATGGCTGTAGTCCATGGTACAAAGCCCAGTGGGTGGCCAGTGTTAGTGGTGTCCCTCAGGAGTGGATACACATCCCATGGTGTTTAGTGCTTATATTAATGATCCGGATGCAGGCTGCACTGCATGTTTGGAGGCAATACCACATTGGAGGGTGCAGCAGGCCGCGTGTGGGGCTGCTGGTCAGTGTGGCTTTGGTGGGCTGAGGTTCACGGAAAATCTCGAGCAGCTCCACAGAGGCCAAGCCAAGTGGTGGCTCTGGGATGGAGTCACCCTGTGCCGTGGAGCAGCCCTGGGCGTCCCGCTGGAGACGTGAGGGCCCTGCTCACCCCACAGCTCTGAGGGGACGAGCCATACCCGTGAATATACTGGTTTTAAACACCAGGTGGCATGACAGCTTTTGTTTAAAACTTGCTGCCTGCTTAAACACTGTGTCCTGCCTTGGGTCTCAGTTGCGATAGCTTTTGCTTCGTTTTGACACTGGGACCTGAATTCTTAGGGTGAGCTGTTTGTTTGTATGCTACTGTTACTAGCAAAAATGTGAACATAAATGTAAGACTTGCATACAAGTCTCTCATAAATTGTGTGCATCTGTTGCAATAGCCTGTAGGCACTATTAAGTATACATTCATATATTATCAAGCCTGAAAGAAACATTTTCTACAGATGTTTATTCTTTTCAGAAGAATGAACTGTGACTAACAGTGGAGTTAGTATCCTTTACCAGAGCAGCCGATACATAATACCGAATAAGACACTGCTAAATCCATTCTAAACACGTATTAGACACAACTAATTTTACCATATGTATCTTTAAGGAAGGCCTCAGATAATTTTGAAGTCTTGCTTTGAAATGCCAGTACTTGAAAGAAAATCCTTGCATAACTTGCAGTTAACTTAATAATGCAAAATACAAGTGTGGAGAATTAAAGGAGGCCATGGGCATCAGGAGCAGAAAGAATCAAGTCTGAGATTTGAGTTTCATGGCCATTTAGGCTGGCTTAAAATAGCAAAAGAAGCGGTTCTGCCTTCCCTTGTAGTCGTGCGGAGTGGTTTGATCTTGCCTTTGTGTGGTTTTCTCCCTTAGTCCTGCGTTTGAAATCCCTGTG
The DNA here is from genome assembly GCA_013399365.1 of Pampusana beccarii. Taxonomy (NCBI): domain Eukaryota; kingdom Metazoa; phylum Chordata; class Aves; order Columbiformes; family Columbidae; genus Pampusana; species Pampusana beccarii. The sequence continues at coordinate 403,311 of VWYH01007988.1, forward strand.
ATGAGCTGGATTAGGCGATGGGTTTGGGTGAAACCAATTCCTTAAAACAGGCAAGAAATCTAGTCAATAACCATAAGAAGTTTAAATTTTAGCCCAAATGGGTTCCCCAGTCCTTCCTGTCGTGTCACCAGCACACGCTTGTTTGTTCTTCAGGTTACTCCTAATAAATTTGTAAAACATTGAAAGAAGAAAATTAATCTTGAAGACTGATTTTTTAAAAACTTGATAGCTATTTTGTTGCAGCAATTCACCAAAGTAGCCAACATCATCTATTCCTATTGATACCTAAATTTATACATTTAAAATTAAAAGACAAGTTTCAAAAGTAAAGCTTGAAATTGCAACAGTCAAAAAATATTATAGATATAGATACAATAGCTATTGCGTGAAATAAATAATTTTACAGTAATAGTAAATTTCATTGCTTTTGAAGAGGTATGTTATTATCCTATTGCAGTTCCAGCATTGAAATTGCTTTGTGTTTTCTTAATGTGAGAATTTTATCATCAGCGTTCCCAACTATGATGGATGTGTTACCAGATTAGAGCTTCAGACAAAACTTTGTTTCTTCAACAGGTTGTGAGAAGGTATATTTTGGGCTCTGTAGTTGACAGTGAGAAGAATTACGTGGATGCTCTCAAGAGAATCCTGGAGGTACCTTAATGTGTTTTGCATGTTATAATTTGGAAATTTGAAAAATAGTGAAATCTGTAAAGAATCTGTAGTATGACTCACATAGGTTTTGCTACAAATGCCTCATGCCAAATGCTGAGAGATTTTGTGTGTATATACTGTTACATAAGTTGTTTTTTTTTCTGCTTTTAGAAACCTTTTTTGCTTGTTTATTAAAATCTTTTTATGTTGTGTGTTTTGTTGTTTTCCCCACAGCAATATGAGAAGCCCCTTTCAGATATGGAACCAAAATTATTGAGTGAAAGAAAACTCAAAATGGTCTTTTATCGACTTAAGGAAATTCTTCAGTGCCATTCAATGTTTCAGATTGCACTGGCGAGTCGTGTATCTGAGTGGGACTCTGTTGAAATGATTGGTGATGTCTTTGTTGCTTCAGTAAGCAAATGCATCTGAACAGATAATCTGTTTTTATTTTAGGCTTGTTATTCCATCTCCATATCTCTCTGTCTAACTTGCCCACTTCATTCCCATATTCTCCAATCCCTGTGGCGACTGTCAGAGTAGGTTTGTACCATCCTGGCAAGGAAACAGACACCAACATGTGTCTTTGGCTTGGTGGGCAGATAGGAAAGGATTGTGAGCAAAATTTGCAGGCTTTGACCAAGCTTTCAGACATTTAGGTAAACAGTTTATTTTTCTGAGGAAACAGAGATTCACAAATCCACCAAAATTAAGGTGAGATTGAGGCACAGAAACTCTTGAAAAGTAGCTAGTCATATATAGTATGTTTATTTGGAGTAGAAAAAACCCACAGTAGGTGGTGTCCTGAATTCCTGGATTTCAGCTGAGCCTGGGGGTGCAGGTGAAGAGCATTTGTAAAATACTTTCCCACCCTTAATGGAAGCCCATCTGGTAAAGGGCTGAACTAGCCATTGCTTGAAATTAGAGAAAACAAGAAGTGGCCTTGGTTGATGGTAAGGCGTTTTTTCCAGTCTGAGAGTGTGGACAGAAAAGGCTGCTTTGAGTACTTTGTTTTGTTGCCACTCAGCTGCTGGAAATTATCACCTTTTCATGCCTGCTGTAGCAGACCTTGGATCTGTATCTCTGAGTGCTCTGACCCCATTCCAGTCAAAAGGAAATGGTTACTAAAGACTTACTGTTTAAAGCAAACCTGTCTTGTTTTGACGGAAGCACATTAGGTAGCGTTAGTGACCAGCTCTGCAGATGAGAGGGATAGAGTTACTATGGAGGCAGTGAGCAGCGATCTTACCCGCGCATGGCTACACAATCTATCTCCTTTCCTGGTAAACCCTTACCAGCTGAAGATGGGGCATGAAGGCCCTGGTACTTCGCTGGTTTGCCAAATCTGGAAGGTCAGCAGCAGTGAGGTGATCAGCACATTGACTCTCAGTGGATGCCTTTTGATTGCCCATAGTCCCCAGGCTCCTCCCTCATGTCATAGCCAAGACGAAGCTATTTCTGTAAATCAACATTTTCCAATTCACAGCTGTTACATCTTTAGGTTTCCAACCCGTCTTCTACAGAAAGGTTATTTTGGGCAACACTGGTGTTTCTGTAGATCCTGTAATAGGCCAGGCAAAGCCCTTAGCTCCAAGCTGGGCGAGTCCTTAATGGTCAGAGGTTTAGATAGTTATGCTTTTGGGGATCTTTTGTATTTATAGTTAAAGTTTACCCTTTTATGTTTTCAGTTTTCTAAATCTATCGTATTAGATGCATACAGCGAGTATGTAAACAACTTCAGTACAGCAGTAGGGATTCTCAAGAAGACATGTGCCACCAAACCTGCATTTTTAGACTTCTTGAAGGTGAGTTTGTTCAGTCCTAAAGCAGCTGGGCATATAATTTATACTGTCTTGTTTGTATCATAAGTTGGGAAGAAATTTGACTGCCGATTCTGTATGTCGTGTGACTGTTTTAAGGACTTTGGTTTTATGTTTTAGGGGGTTGGCATGAAGAAATCCCCAGAGAATTCACTTCCGCTACTATATTTTCATAATAATAATATGATATTATATCTAGGTTGTATTTTGAAGTGTAGAGTGGTTTTGTTGTTGTTCTGATCAGTTTATTGGTGTTTGCGTGCACTGTACTTGGCAAAATATTGGGAGTCTCTCAAAGCAGGTGAGTTTCAAATAATAGTTCACCATCTGTGGCCTCTTCTTATTTGGGTTTTATTTTACTTCTAACTTCTTTATTGTGTTGTGCAGAGCAGTATAACTAGATTTCTGTTCCACAACAATCTCCTAGTATTTTGAAATTTGGGGTTAAAATCAAAAATTTCTGTGTGGAGTGCATATTGCCCTGATGAATATGATGCTTCTGGTGATGTACATTGAGGGCCTGGTACATGCAGTAGAAGTGCTCTGAATCCCTAGAGACGATACCTTGTAGAGGGTACACAAAATCCATTGCAAGGCTTTTAGGCTGCCTGTGACGCTGCTGAGAGCCTGGAAGGCTCTGCTTGTCCCATTCCCAGAGAGTCCTGGGCTGAGTTGTGCCTCAGAGCTGCCACCCCGTCAGGTCTGGTGCAGTGGACCGCCAAACACTGAAACTGGGTGTCCTAGACAAACTAAACAGAGAAGCCCTCAGGTTGCAGAGAGGATGGTTGCAGGGAGGCTGATTCCTAATCTGTCTCCAAGTCTTAGAATTAACTGACAACTGTTTGGAGCATAGCCAGCACTACAAAGGTTTATATTATGGAAGCCACAAAGATCAAACTTTTGTAGTGAGCGTGTAGTCACTTAATACCTCTCACACTGTTAAAAGCCCGTTGTTCCAATAGAGGCATAACTTACACCTCTCATCACTGTTTGTCATTGCTGGCATCAGCGCTGCTCAGAGCTGGGGGCTCAAAACTGAACTCTGAGGACAGAAGACATTTCTGCAGGTTCCTTTTTTTTTTTTGCCTACCAGCAATGACGACCAGAATCTTCACTGCTGCTGCTGAGGGGGAAAGTGTTCGTGGAGATACATATGGAAACAAATTGTTGTGATGCTGATAGCTGTAGCAATAAATAGCAATTTAAGCACAACACAAGTTTAATACTGTTTGGGTTTGCTTTGTTTTTCCTGTTGAGTATTTCCTCTGCACTCCTTGTTTTGGGTTAGCTGTGATTCTGGCCAAAATACTTCCAAATGGTGAAAAGTCTTATACAAACAGGGCTTTTCTGCATATGCAGATGAAATTTGTCTGATCTGCCAGTCCCCAAACCCAAAATAACGGATTTTTATGTTTTTCTTTCCAACTATAAATCAATTTTCTTTTCCCCGAGTTTCTTTTAATAAAGAAAATGAAAATCTCTTTTTGTTTGCACAGCACTGAGATTATGATGTTTTCTTTAGATTTCCTCTTAAAAACACACAGGTAGAGATTTATATTCTCTTAGCCCCAAGAAACAGAGCAGCAATAGTAAATTACAACTATAAATCAACAGATCACTTACATTTTTCAAATATAAGACCTTGAACAAGTACATTCCCTTTGTTGTGCTTGAAGTTAAACAGATGTTTCAGGGCACTGCTTGTGTAAAAAGCATGAATGTGCCGTATTGATGTATATACATAGGTGCTGCATTGCTGATGTGGCTTTATCCCAGCTGTATTTATTTAAGGAGATTTCAGTTCAGTGACATGCCATCATTTTAATAATGATTTTTAAAAATATTTAATATTTTAAAATGAAATCTTTCTAGTAAATGGAGTCTTTCCAGTACCACTGTTACAATTAATTTAAATGACTTAGGAGAATTTTCAGGAAATGTTTTCCTTTCATTCTGTATCTGACGGAAATATGCTCACCGTAGTAAACAGTGTGGTTTTCTTGCATTGCAGCAGTGCCAGGAGTCAAGCCCTGATCGTATTACACTGTATGGTTTAATGATGAAACCTATCCAGCGCTTTCCACAGTTCATTCTGCTGTTGCAGGTAAATAATGTTTACCAAAGGGATGCTCATGTTTCATTCTTACATGCTTTGCTTGTGGCATTCCACAGTAGCTGTCTTCTGCTGGAGGAGCACACTGCAGTGGAAGTGACCACTGGATCGCAGAGAAATAACTAAGAAAAAGTTTCAGTGCATCATAATGTGCTGATCTTGTAGTCTGATTGCAGGGACAGGCAGTAAATACACTGCAGGAAAATCTTAGTAAAGTAGATTTACTCTAGATTACTTGCTAGTTTATATTTAGGTTGTAAGTCACTTTGCAGTAAGGCTGTAGTTCAAATGTGCTACTTTTTCATATGAGTTAGCTAATAACATTTCAAAACACCACTGGGAACTTTGTGGCATTACTTTACATTTAAGAAAAATACAAGAGGATGTAAATCCTGCCTTGGATGGTTTGGAATATATGTGGGATGTGGAGCAAAAGCGCACTCTCTACCTGATTATGTGTCTCACAGGACCTGCTGGGGTGCATTGCAGCTTCCTTCTGACTCTGTTTTCTTTCCCATACAATCTGAAGATTTGACAGGGAGTCCTCAGGTCTCTTCTTAACAGGGAGTCGAGCTGTAGGGAGAGCGCAGTTCCCCAGTGCAGACCAGCCTGTGCTGTTTGTAACTCCTTGCAGACCGCAGCAGGTCTGTCCCAGCGAGCGCTGCAGTTAGCTGTGTTCTGCTCCGGCAGGGGGATTGGACTAAGTGGTCTTTCGAGGTCCCTTCCAATCCCTAACATTCTGTGATTCTGTGAGTCAGGCTTTGGGGTGCAGGTCCAGGAATTACTGTGGGAGAAGGAGCAGTGGTGGCCGTGGGGGGGAGAATGTGGGTAGCTAGTTGTGCTGAGAGTTTTTGAGTTAGCAGAAGAAGTGGAGTGTATTGCGGCAGGAAACTGTAGTGAATATGTAGGGATTTTTAAGTGCTGTGGGAAAGAAGCAAAAGTTTCGTTTATATTGTTCTACTGCATGCCTACAGAAGGAAAAGATTTTTAGAGGCTTTTGCAACCCCCGTGATGTAACGTCTCCTACTTTGAAATGAGCATGCTGTCAGTGTTTTAGTGAGGAATAATAACAGTAGTAAAGATAATACAATATTACAACAGTAAATATCAGAAAAGTTTAATTTAAGATCATTGTTTACAGACACCTACATGTCATATTACTGATTTTCAAACTTTGTATTTTTTATTTTCCCTTTACGTTTGCATTTTTTACACTTATTTTCAAGTTCCTTTGCTGTACTTTATTCCTGTGAATAAGCAATATGTGACCCCGTTCAGTATCTTTTTTAAGAACTATTAAGGTATTCAGGAAAATAAGCAGTGTGCTGTCTGAATATTCATTAGGTGTTCATTGGCCTTGTTCTTCACTAGTACTTGGGTAAAGAAAGTAGCAATAACATTACATGCTGTAATCTTTTGAACTTGACTTTGAAATTAAATCTGATTTTAAAAATTTATTTGTTTTATCGCTTCCCCTCAGGATATGTTGAAGAACACTAATAAAGGACATCCCGACAGATTACCTCTACAGATGGCTCTTACAGAACTTGAAACACTGGCAGAGAAGTTAAATGAAAGAAAAAGGGATGCAGATCAGCGCTGTGAAATAAAACAAATAGCAAAAGCAATGAACGAACGTTATCTGAACAAGGTTAGGAAGTAAGAATGTGTGATGGAGAGTTGCATATTATTAGTTTCTGAGCCTTGAGCAGTCTTTAGAACAGACACCAGAGATGCCTGAGGTTTTTCTGTAGAGCACAACAACATGAGGTCATTCTAGTTGTAGGTGTGAGATGTGAGGGACCTCCGGGACTCAACAGGCTCACTGATTAAACCACCGTGTGCTGGAGCAGGTGATGTGCTAAAATAGCAGCAGGAGTTATAGTGTTTTTTGGCAGTGCATAGATAAAGCTGTTTCCTCATCCTGTAGTAAAGTCTCATGCACATCTTCTCTTAAATTCAAAATTTAATTTTGAATTTATCATGGAACTGAGGATTTACTCCTGTATAAAGGAAGGAGCCAGTTCCTTATACTGCAGTGCTGTGGAGCAGTTCAAGATACACTATTGAATGTGTCCAATGTCTTCTTCATTTTAAGGAACATCCTGGTCTATTTCATTCATTTATTCAGGTCGTTCAATAGAAATGTCCTTAAAGAACTGTACAAGACATTCAGTAGGAAGGAAGTAACAATCTTAATTTGAGCTTGTTCGTAGCTGTCTGTACTGTGGATATATGTATACTTGTCTTATTTGCATCATACATGTTTCTTCTTTTCCCATGAAATGGGGCATAAGTACTTAAATTATTGCTTTCACAAAGATACAGATGATTGTACTGGACTCATTCTGGGATGGAGTAGTGGGGACATGCTTAAAGAGAGCAAGGAGTACTTTTGTGATACATGAAAACATAGGTTTCAGGAAAAAAGTAGTCAAACAGAACACACTTGTTTTAGGCTGTTTATAAAAAATGGGATACTGAATTTGTTGTCATGCTGGAACAGTATTTCTATTCTAAGTGCATTAGAAGATGGATTCAGACATTTTACTTTCTAGTTTTAATACTCCGGCTTCTTGAAGCAGCTATGAGTCATCTATGAGTGGTTGAAGGAGTTCAAGACACAGAATGTGTTTTTTTAAAGGGTGGTACATGTTTCCTTTTGTTAGCCTATATCAACTGTAAAATCTTGTGTGTTCTGCACCAGGAGACAAATTAAGATATACCTGGGTAGTCATTCCAAATCATGTGTGTCTTGTGGCTTAATAGTTTTGGAACAGTACCAGGCAGGGTGAAACGGGTGGTAAAAGAGGTGGATGGATCAGAAAAATGGGTGAGTTAAAGACTGCTCTGTTCTCTTAGCCACCGTGGAGGAGTATGTGACCTGTGAGGAACCAGTTCATGCTGGCACACAGTGTTGATACTCAGACCTCGAAGGCAAACAGCAGGAGCAACTCACACGCCGTACATCATTTGTACACGTTATGTTCTCGAGAGCCTGCGGCAGTTGCTCCACTGCCTGTGCCTGCCCAGGGGATGGGGCAGGCAGGGGGCTCTTCCTCCTCCCAAACCAACATCCCCCTTTGCAAGGCTGGCGTTGTGCATAGCGCTTATGTGGGCTGTGAAAGAAGAGATGAGGGAAGGAAACAACAGAAATTTTGGATGCTATGGGTTTTTTTGCTAGGGGACCTTTATCAGCGTGGAAGGTTTTCAGAGCAATTGCATCCCATATTAATACTGAAACCCCTGCAGGCCATATTGCAGGCAGCAGAAGTTACTGTTTCTCTAAATGAAAAACAAATCAGTAAAGAAGCTTAATTCACTTGGCACATCCATCTGCAACACTTGTACTGGGATAGCAAGTGATAAGCTGTTGTATTTTCTTTTTTTTTTTTTTTTCCCCCGCCAGTTGTTAGATCTGCTGTGTCTAATGTACAGTGTTGCTTGTTTTTAAACTCTAGCTACTCAGCAGTGGAAACAGATACCTCGTACGGACTGATGATATGGTTGAGACGGTTTACAATGACAAAGGTGAAATTATCAAAACCAAAGAACGACGCCTTTTCATGTTAAATGATGTGCTGATGTGTGCTACAGTAAATATTCGGTAAGACTTGATTTATATTTTTTAAATGATCATTCAAGCCTCAGCTGGAATAAATGACACTCAAAAAATTTTTATTGTTGTCTTTACCATGGCTAATGCTTTCTACCAGTAGTCATAATAAATGGTTAACTAGCTTTCTTACAGTCTGACATTTGGAACTTTTAGAGTAAATTGGTAAGAAAATTATGTCAGTTAGAGTTTACAGATAGAAATGCTCTTTAGTGTCTAGTTATTGCTGTATATTAGTCTTTAGCAGAGTGCAGGCATTCCAAGGTAGGGTTTTTTTTTCTCTTCCCTTAAATTTGTACTGTCACACACAAAAATCTGTAACTTGACACACGTTGCAAATTTAAAAAAACAAAAACAAAAAACCAACACACACAGCTAATGTATGTAGGCAGAAAAAAGCTGGAACTCACTAACAAAGTTCCAGCTGGGGAAGAGTTATCATTTCCAAGACCAAACAGTGAAGCATTAAAGTTGAGATGCTTAGAAGAAAGCATTTTTTCATAGTGTCTTCTGTGTTTTAGTTGGCTGTAATTATTACCGTTACTGTACCTCTGTGTATGTCAAGGTTGCACTCACATTTAAGTATTGCTTGTACCATAAATTGCTTTGTGTGATGGTATATCCTGACAGAGAAAATGTAGACCATTAAAATCTTCCAATAACAAATTTTCTTAAGTCTAGTATGAGTTGATATCTCAGTTTATTACTGAAGTGTGAATACAGTACATATTTTTGTAATCATGTGCATGCTTGGTCTCATGTTAGTGAGCAAGAACTGCCGTGTAATAGCTGCACTTCAGAAAATGGACGAGCTTATGTCAATTATCTTGTGGTTCTTTTCCTTTACAAATTCTTCAGTTATTTAGTCACAGCTGGATATTTTCTCATGGTTGTCTGCAAGAAAATTGCTGTTAACCATTTACATTTTATCTTCCATACCACCATTGTCTTGGTTTTTCTGTGTTTGTCCCTGAAGTGGCAGTATGCAGTCTGTTTCCCTTTTCCATGTGAAAAGTTTCTGGTTATGCCAAGTCTCTGGGTTCCTTATTAAGTTAATTCCTGTGGGCATTAACTGGTTCTGAGCAACCTCCTTTGGGACGGTAATTGGGCACTCCTGTGTCATGGGGGCTTGCGAACTCTGAAAACATTTAATTATGGCTTTCTCTAGCAGTTAAGGTTTGCTTTCCAACCCACTTATTTATATAACAATGGTTTTTAGTGTAGTTGAATGCACTTTTAGGTTCATTCACTAGCAAAGAAAGGGTTTATGACTTCCTCGGTGTTCAGCTGCAGGTGGGTCCACCTGCAAGCCATGTGTGTGGGTTTAGAGTTCCTCCATCATTTCACAGAGCGCTCCTAGATTTTTGCTGCAGAAGGAACTACCTTTGTCATGCAAAATACGGTTAAAGACTGAAGGAAATCATCTGCCAGATTTCACATATGACACCTGAATCCAGTCCAAAAAGTTTTTGTTAAAAATAAGCATATGCTATAGAATGTACCACTCACCTGTTCAGCTTGTGCAGGATGAGCTTTATTTCCTCTTCATTTTAGCTGTGTAAAAGTTAGAGGTCTTACTTAAGATAGGCTTCTGTTATAGTGGTGGTTTTCAAGGTGTGTGCCTGCAGATTTACCCAGGAGCTGTAGACTTCTTCAGAAGCTGTGCACATACATGTATCTGTGCAGTATATATCAGCTCACTTAACCACCTTTTGTCTAACCTTTATGGAAACAGCCAGACATCCCAGGAGCCTGGGGACAACTGGTTCCAGACCAGTTTTCTATAGCTGGCAGAAGATCTGTATTTCAACAGAGCACGTGGCCCTCAGAAGGCCCTTCTTCACATGTAGTCTGGATGACTGGCTTGAACCAGAAACCTGGCTTTTAAGTAGCAGGAGTTGGATGGAGTGGATGCTGTTCCTAGTGACTGAACAGCTGTGTCCTGCCTGGTCTTGTTTTCTTTCTTCTGAACTAGATCAAGAGTGTATAAATATTTACTTAAGCTGTGGCACTTGTGCTTTTTGTTCATACTTGCCTCTTCAGTGAAACAAAAGTATGACAGTGTTGTGAATAGGTAGCTGACTAGCTGAACATCATAGTACGTAGGTACATAGTACATAGATATTATTCTCAATAAATACTATTTGCAGAATTTTCTGAAACATTTAACTTCTCTACTTCATGCTTTCTGTGAATTAAACCTTTTTTGTTCACTTTTACGCCTCTTTTGTCCTTTATAATAAATGTTTGCTGTATGTGCTTGAATGTGAACAGGGAATGAAGAAAAGAAAGGAAGAGGCGTATTAATGCCATTACTGTTCCAAGTGAGCTCCCTCTGTGTGCTCTTTCCTCTGAAATGCCTGTTGTGATGCACTCTGCCTTTAGCAGCAGCAGCTCATGTGGGGTTGTCTCAGAAGCCACAGGAGTTGTGGAGGTTGCTGTAAAGAACATCCTGGGCTGTGGGCTCAGCATAAATGTTAGCTTGTCAGCCCTTGAGAAGTTACCTTGTCTTTCCTGCTGCCAGCACTCAGTCAAGGGTCCCATCATCCATCCTTTTCTAAACGCAGCAATTATTTCTTTTGAGCACTGTTTCAAGTACTGTCCTGAAAAACAGCACAATCCAAAAGAATTAGGAAAAGATGGAGCCATGGTACCATCCTAAGCACTTGTATAAGGATGTAAAAATGCACGTAAATCTTTAAAAGACGGTCATTTGTGTTTTGTTAGAGAAATGTATGGACTGTTGTTGGCAGTCTTGTGCTGTTTGTAAACAAGATTATCTGCACCTGCAGAGCTGCCCTTTGCACTCGCAGGAAAGGTCAGTCACAAAAGTCAGCCTGATGCATGTATTTGTTTGAAGTTGTGCACAGTACTCAGACTGATAAACAGCAGATTTCAGAGGCTGAAATAATCAATAGGATGCCATGAAACATAGTTGCTTGTCACAGCAATAATTTGTGCATCTTCCAGCTCTTCCTATGAAAGCAGTGGCACCGTGACAACTGGCCAGAGGTATTTATTGAAGTGGAGCGTACCGCTGGGACAGGTGGAAGTCATAGAGTATGGCAGCAGCGAGGGCCAAGGCGAGAACTGCAGGTTTCCCCCTCAGCACTCTGCTGAAAATATCGTCATTAACTCAAAGCCAAGTAAGTGACAGGAGTTATTGACCTTTACAGACTGTTTTGTTAAAATCCGTATTTGAATTTCAATGGACTACTGAAAACAAAGGAAAGCATTTTGTGCTTGAAGACTTCTGTAACATGAACAGTAATATAACGTCTTTCTTTGGAAGCTGAGAATCCACAAAAGTGATAGCCAGTCTCCTGCCTTGCAGCATGAGTTACTTTCGTTTGTCCTGGTTTGGTTTTATGCATGAATGCATAAAGAGTTTTAAAGCATGACTGTATGTGGGCATGCAAAAAGGTGGTCTTGGTGTAGTGTGTCAGCTGTCCCGTGGTAGCTGGTCATGCATGGTTTTTTAATCCCATAGTTAAAGCATTTTTCTAACTGAAAATGACCAGTCACTCCGTTGCTGTGGAATGAATCTGGGCACACAGTGGTTACTGCAGGGTAGAAGTTACTTCTCTCAAGTCCATCATATCCCCCTCTTCAAACATAGTAACAAGGGCTTCAGAAAAAAACTTCCATTTTAATTTATGTTTTTGAAACATATGGCAAAAGGTATTTTCCTCCTAGCCTCTCTACAAAAAGGACCTCAAGGTCTGAAGTTTGCAAGTTATTTCTGTGCTTGTTAATCCCTCCTACAGGCCTGCCAACTACCCTCAAGAGAGATATGAATTTCAAGAGCTTACTCAGTAGCTAGCCTTTCATATGTAATGAGTTATTTTTATATCCTCTATTTTGACTAAGTATTGTGGTTTTAAGTGCATGCATTATATCTAGATTGTGATCCGTGTTAATGGGCTGTAATTTACATGGGTTTCAGTGCTAGCTGTGGGCATTATTTCATGCTACATCTATTTAATATTACACTTTTGGCCTCATGAGTTTTTCTACAGTAGTGCTGTAAGGAGACATAAACATCATACTTCAGAATGGTCTGAGGTGCAGCTGCAGCGTTTAGTACCCTCCACATTCTTCAGGATTATTATTGTCAGGTCTTCTTGCTACTCCCTTTGTAAGTAGCTACAGAAAATTTTTATAGGTACTTATGTCTCCGTTTCAAGGATAACTTCATTCTTGTAGCTCCTTTTAAGCATTAATGGACTACTTAGACAGTGAGATTAAAGCTCTTATATTATCATTTATTAGCTGGTGTATGCATGACCCAAGAGGAGTGTATATAAGGGAGTGTGTCACTTAGAATTAGGGGTCCCTCTTATAGGTGGGTGTGGAACAGCTTGTTGAATATTCGTACTACAACAACTTTGTGCAGAAACTTGACAGCTAATTAGACCAAGTCCTTCCCTTTTAGCGAGATCAAGTGGGGAAGTGGAGCATGAGGGCAGAAAGAAAAACCTTCACCCAAACAGTCCTGTAGAACCTACTTGAACCTCTTGGCTTTGAGGTTTCTCAGTTTCATGATGTTTGGCGGCAATATCACAAAAAAGAAAAAAAGAAATGACTTTGTACATAGTTGTAGTGTCAACCTTCAGATTAAATGGTATTCAGTAGGTAAAAGATGAGTTGAACTAATTGTTCTCTTGGTAAGCTTGTTGGTTGTATTAATTCAGTCTTCTCTTAATAAAAATGATCAAATGTAAGAATTAAAAAGAATAAGATGGTACTGGTTGTACAAATTAATAAATCTTCCCTCCGCTTTAATCAAATGTTTCTGCCAAATGATCCAACTAAATGGAATATAATCAGTTATTAAAGAGGAAGAGCGTAGTTTTGCTATTTGCATGTATTTCTGTGTTGGCGCTAGCTATTACTCTGAATTGGGGCTTGTCCGAATCGGCCTGCATAGACAAGTTTGAATAGACACCTACTTGTGTTAGTCATTCTGTAGAGTTGCCCCCTTATTTCCAGTCTTCTTGGCTGCTAAAGAATACAGAAGCTCAGAAAGTGCAGCCTTCCTGCAGAGGGAAGGGACTGGTGAGACTTTGTGTAATGGTTCACTGTTGCCTGTTTATTTGCACCCACCAAGATGCTGCATTTTTCAGTTGATGATGACACAGTCTTTATCATAGTAGTATTGCATTGTTGGTGAGACTATTGGATATTTACCAGAAATTACAAAGCACTACCAGCAAAATAGTGCCATTTTCTGCCTGAAACTGCATGACTTTGCAGTCATCATAATGTTATATTTGTCTATTTTCAAAGGATATCAAAGGAACTGCTGTGGTATGTGATTTAAATAGTATCTAGTGATCAACAACAATTTTGGATGCTGCAGGCAAAATCATAGAGTCATAGAATGTCCTGAGTTGGAAGGGACCCACAAGGATCATAGAGTCCGACTCCTGTTCAAAATCCTGTTTCCATGGTGTAGAACCATATCTCAGACCTTCAGTTTATGGGAACTGGACAGGTACAGAATAACAGCAATTCTGTGTACAAGCATTAAGTAGTAGGGGGGGGTCACCTCTTCCATTTCTGCTTCCATTTCTGAGAAAAGTTGGTTTGTATCAGCAGCACACCACGTTAAGTACTTGACCCCTGTAAGGGTGATATTCTCACATTACTACTGTAATTAGCAAGGATTCTTGATGGATTCTGGCTGTGTCCTTTTGAGGATTATTGGTTATTAGTTACATTGCTCTTATGATGGCATTTTTTTTTCCGCCAAAATCCTTTTTACGAGGCAGCTGCCATAGGCGTATCTCACTATTTATCGTTGGCTAAATGCAGTTGGTGCTTTCGGCTTTCTATAATGCTACTAGAAAAGTTAGTGTAGTTTAAAGATGCACTTTGGGTGCTACAGAGAAATTAATTCACTGAATTTGAGTTCTTCTTGTACAGGCTGTGACATGAAACTTATGAAAGGTTGAAAGGTTCTGTGGGTATGTATGAATCAAGGGCACACTTTAGGACTTTCCTAAGATGGAAAGCAAGGGCTGTGCGAACTTGGTTTTCACTTGGCAAAATCATCGGTTTGCAGTTTTCTACCCAGTTCTGCCTACATACCAGTCTTTTGTCCCTGAATTCTGGAGGAGAAAACATTTGGGGTTGTTAAGTTCATGTCCTTTTTTGAGCCCTTTGTCAGGAGAAACTCCATGGCCTGAGGCTGCGGGGAGGAAAGCAGGAAAATTTTCCTAGAGCCTATTCAGCTATGCTGGTCCTGTCCTTGATGCGCTTTTGCCCAGCTCCTGTTGTTCTCCCTTAGCACCAAAAGTGGACTGTGAACTGTTTTAGTTACGAACATGGAGAAAGATTGAAGTCTTGGCTGTTTGACAGAGTCCTTTATTTGTGTGGTTCTGATATTGTTTCCTAGTGGAGTGCAGTTGTAACTTGTATTTGCTTCCTATAATGATATCTAAAGCAGAAAGCATTTCACATTCTCAGACTTGAGGAAAAAAAAAAATAGCATGTTTATCGTTTCTCATTTGTCTGAGCAAATCAGGCAAAGTCCTGTTGCATGTATCGGAGTTAGTCGCGCTTTAAAGTCTGGCATCCCAACTGGACGGTTCCTGTGGAAGTAGTTACCTTACTCTGTGTGCCCAAGAGGCCTGATGTGATAATTTTCTTCCTTAGAACCACCTGCAGAAAGATGGAAGATAAAGTTCTTCTCTAGAAAATCCATGTACTCTTTCTGGTAGGCTATTGCTGTTCTCTTCTTCCCAACTGTTCCATGTGCAAAAGTACAGACACATTCATAGTACTGAAAAGCTGAATTAATGTAGGAAAAGAGGAATGTTTTCGACATGAAAAGGAAGTTGTATATTCTTGCTTTTGATTTACTTGTGCTGGAAGAATTGTGTTGTGTAATGGAGTTCAATAAGAGGTATTTGGAGTGTGTTTTAGGTGATTATGGGAGCATTTGACTTGTGTTTATGGTATTAATAAGATATGAAAGCTGCTATAATTGTAGATGAGGTTGCTAAGTGGAAGAAACAAGAACTGTGATTCAAACGGGAAAAGAACTCAGCAAAAGTATTATGTGTAACATGGGGCTGGGTTATAAACGGTTGAAAAACTCCAAAGGAGACGCTTTCTTAATTACACATCTTCCTTATGCAGTGTTAACTAGTGAATTCTGTTGTTCCACACAGTTGCGTTGATACATGCACTGATTTCACCTCCTCTGTGTACTGTGGAAAGTAATGGATTCAGTGCTCGCATTTGGGATATTGGTTTGGTTTGGGTTTCCTTTATTTTTCTCTATTTCTCTTTTTTTTTTTCTTTTTTTTCCCCAAGGTAGCTCTAGGTAACCTGTTTATTATGGAGGTGGGGAGATGGACATTGCGTTTAAGGGCTCCTTAATTTTAGTATTTGCTCTGTCACTGGTTTGCTTGTGTGTTTGGGTGAGTCTTGATACTTCTGTACCTCCCTTTCCCCACCTCTACAATATGCTGTGCTCCGGGTGGGAACCCTAAACACTCAAAGGACCTCAGGCAGCTAATGTGTCTGGAGAGAGTCTAATGGAGGCCACACATCACTTAAACATGCACATAGGAAAATTGGTATCTTGGGTAATCGTGTTTTCTCATGGAGGAATTGAAGGAGTAATCAGTAACTATTCAAATACTAGGTTATTACTGATATTTTTTTTAAATTTTTCTTTGTTATTTTAGATGCTTTAGGCATCTATAGCAATTAATGCATGTGTTCTGATGCCATCTTTTTTGCTAATATATGCTGCTTCATCCTAAATGATCTTTAGTAGTTGAAGGGATTTATCTGCTGGCTCTTTCATTGTTTCTTGGTTTATTAGAGATGATTTTTCTTATTGGCTTTAGAGGGAGTTTACTGCATAGGTATATCCTAGTGAATGATATTCGTTCAGTCAAAAAGGGTAAGAAGTTTGATTGAATTTTTGGAAGGCAGGCACCAAAAAAGTGAAATGCTACCTGTGCTCTTCTGATAAAGAGAATGAGTGAAAGAGCAATGAATACAACTTTTTAAAAAATATGTCTTATTAACAGGACATGTTTTAAATATGTCTTTCCAAAAAATGTAAGAAAAGTGTTGTCAAAGGCAAATTTGTACATTTTGATGAGAAGTTACTATATTCCCTCAGAAGAATCAGAAGTTGACCTTCATGTGCAAATCACCCATCTATACACAGAATCACTGAAAATACATGTATTTCACTGCCCTTTAAAGGGGAACATAGGAGCAACAGTCAAATACACTGGCTAAAGTTTCAGTTTCTTAAACCCCTGGCTTGTATCATGATGTTTGCAGCACTTTCTGTGAACTGTCTATGTGTCACGAAATGTGGTTTCTGTGCCAAGATGAACGCCTGTTTGGTGCTGCAGCAACAGCGACCACCTCAAGCCGTCTGTTCTCTGGTTCCCGAGAAAAGAAGGATTGAGCTGTAAAAGTTATTCATAGTGGTTTTGTTTAAGAAGACCAGGCTAGAGAGACTGTGTAGAAGCAAAGGGAGAGGGCTAAGCACCCTGCTGTTTCTGGGTGGGAAACCAGTGCCTGTCAGCAGTGCTCTGCTGCAGATCATGTTCGTTAGGAGCCATACACAGCATAGACTATTACTTAAGCAAAGAACCATTTAATTTGAGCCATATGGCTAAAGGCTGAAAAAGAAAATAAGCGAGACTCATCTGTACTATATATCATGAAGTGATGAGCATAGGAGATAACAGTAAAATGAAAAAACAATTTAGCATGTTTATGGCTGCATTGTAATGTTATTTTTGGTTTTACAGGTTTACAGATTGTAACTGAGATCGAAACTTAACACTGCTAAACTGTGGCTTCTCTTCTTTCCTGGTCGGACTTCCAGGGTTACCTTTTAACTCCGTTTCCACTTGCCTGTGGTTTTGATGTCTGAGGTTTTTGTTTGTTGTCAAATGTAGTAGTGACACGATGCTGAAGTGCAGGCATGATTCCTCTCTTCAGAGTTTCCTTCTGCTTGATGCAGTCACTTCGTGTAGGTCTCCAAGTGTTTCCAGGGAAACAGGTAGGGATGTTTGATGGGCTGCAGTGTGCACTTGTGTTTTTGTCATCGTCTCACTCAGTGGAAGGACAGCTCTTCTCAAAAACAGAAACAGTGCTGCTGCAACCACCATTGCCACTAAAGCTGGTTTTTGCTGGTTTGTCTAAGGAGAGGTACAGAATTGAGGAATGGAAAAAAAGTCAGATTAATTATCACTTTGAGGCTAGACAATCATAATACAATGTCCAGGGTAAGCAAGACTAAATGTTAGTGGCTTATTAACTCTAGCATTAGTGATAAAGTTTTAAAAAGGATGACATGGCATGGATTTCTAGGAGAACTTTCACTTCTGTGACATATGTATGGAGTAATAATGTAAATCTTTATTTTAAAACTATTTAAAATAGTACTGTACACTAAAGGAGATGTAATATGTTCATAAATGTAAACTGTCATTGATAGAAGCAAACAAAAGACCAGAGATTTTAAGTAAATCTAACTCCAGACAGCCTGTTCAGCTGAGCAAACTGGGTGGCGTTTGATAGTTCACTTGTTATGTGGATGTATGTTTCCAGCTGGTGGATTAGGCACAGAATGAATTAGGTGTTCCATGTTTGTCTCACCCACTTAGGATGAGATTCTTCTCTTTGCCTTTCATGTTCTTTATAGTGGTTATACAGCTTGATGTTCGCCTCCTCTGAATTTTTTTTCTGTGTTGCCAGGGCTCTCATGCACATTGTGACACAGAGTAGTAGAATAAGCAGAAACCTCACTATGAGCAAGTATGAAAGAGGGAGGTGAGCTCCTCACACTACAGTTTCCACATGAGTTGTTACAGATAGTCTGGTTGGAACTCTGGTGTAAACTTCTGGCAGCTCGGCCAGTGTACAAGCACTTTCATTGTTTGAAGGCCCTCACGTGTAGTTTCACTGCCCGATTGTGTCAGTGTTTATCTCGTTGCATCTAGGTGCTCTCTGGCCCTTTGTGCCCATGCAGGCACACCTCAGAGGTCCTTAGGAGGGCAGGGGCTTCCAGGTTCACGCTGCCCTTGGCCTTCCCCTTTGGGACCTGTGAGAGGAAATGTGGCACCTCTTTTTGTTCACTCTAAAGTGCTTCCAGGATTTTCACAGAATCACAGAATCACAGAATGTCAGGGATTGGAAGGGACCTCAAAAGATCATCTAGTCCAACCCCCCTGCCGAAGCAGGAACACCCAGATGAGGTTACAAAGGAAGGTGTCCAGGTGGGTTTTGAATGTCTCCAGAGAAGGAGACTCCACAACCTCCCTGGGCAGCCTGTTCCAGTGTTCCGTCACCCTCACTGAGAAGAAGTTTCTTCTCAAATTTAAGTGGAACCTCTTGTGTTCCAGCTTGAACCCATTACCCCTTGTCCTATCGTTGTTTGCCACCGAGAAGAGCCTGGCTCCATCCTCGTGACACTCCCCCTTTATATATTTATAAACACTAATAAGGTCACCCCTCAGTCTCCTCTTCTCCAAACTAAAGAGACCCAGCTCCCTCAGTCTTTCCTCATAAGGGAGATGCTCCACTCCCTTAATCATCTTAGTTGCCCTACGCTGGACTCCCTCCAGCAGTTCCCTGTCCTTCTTGAACTGAGGGGCCCGGAACTGGACACAATATTCCAGATGCGGTCTCACCAGGGCAGAGTAGAGGGGAAGGAGGACCTCTCTCGATCTACTAACCACCCCCCTTCTAATACAGCCCAGGATGCCATTGGCCTTCTTGGCCACAAGAGCACAGTGCTGGCTCATGGTCATCCTGCTGTCCACCAGGACCCCCTTCCCTGTGGGAACAGAGCCAGGAACCAGAGTTCCTCTGATCCATACCTGCAGTCAGTGCGTAGTTCAGCAAGACACCCGAGCATTGTCCCAGCTAGTGTGATGCTGGGGAGCTGGGCTGC
This sequence comes from Pampusana beccarii, assembly GCA_013399365.1. Lineage (NCBI taxonomy): Eukaryota > Metazoa > Chordata > Aves > Columbiformes > Columbidae > Pampusana > Pampusana beccarii. The sequence continues at coordinate 422,456 of VWYH01007988.1, forward strand.
GGGGTCCACACTTGTCAGCATATCAGGGCTCTGGTGTTTCTCCCTCGCGTTCCCTACTGCCTTTTAAATTTATTTATTTATTTTTTTTTAAATTCCTTCGTCGTCTGTGACACAGCACAGCTACTTCTGTCAGCAGGGAGAATATTTATGGCATTTTATCTCTGAAATCCCCTGTGTAGTCAGGATTAGCTGGAGTTAAATATAATCCTGAAGCTGTGCTCTCAGTGTATGAGCTACTTCTCACCCTCTCAAGAGGCTTTGTGTTTCCTTGGTATTATATAATTTTACTCACAAATGGTATAGCACTATGAATTTAATACCTTACTCAGTATTTGCAGTTGCAAGCCGTTGATTTTATCTTCGCATTAATCAAGCTGTGTGAATAAGCAGTTTGGTGGTTCGACTGTAGCTTTTGTGCAACCTGTCTCTTTGGTGTTCAGGTCTGATACAATGAGCATATAGCAAGACAGGTCTCAGCATTCGTGTAATTACCAGCTAAGAGCGAAGTATTAGCAGCTGACAGGGAGGTGAAGCGTGTTAAAAATACCTTGTCAGAGTTGAAACATGGGAGGTTTGTTTCCCAGCGCTGCTCTGTGTATACTGGGTGGCATGTGGTACTTGGTTCTTTGTCTGTGATTAGGACTTGAAGAATTCCCATCTTGCGTGGCAGTGAGAATAAATACATTAAAGAGTTTTAGAGGCTCAGATTATCAGATTCAATAATTAAGCTCATAAAGATTACCTTTAGATGCTTATGTTATTACAGTATGATTAGACCGAATAATGTAATTTCGTGTTTATGCTAACACTCCTCATGTTGGTTGATGATGGTATGTCCTGACTGTATTGGTAATTAGACTTGCTTACCCCATGTCTGAGTTTAACAGTTTGTATTTTGGTAATCTCACGGGTTTATTGCTTATCACTTAATACTATATATGTAGTTGTGCTGCTTCTTTTTGCACTAGGTTACTAAACCTAATTTAGGGTTATGCTGTAAAGCTATATTGTGAGTAGCTGCTCAGTTTTTCAGTGATGGCTGCTAACTAAGCTCTTGTTTTCTGAGATCGTTACTGAGTTACCATTTACTTCAATTTCCAAACAGGGAGACTGATATGACTCCAAATATTTGTGTAGTTTGGACCTGAGAGTATGGGTTGAGCTATGGTAGCTCAGATTTTTTGGGAGCATGCGACTGTAAAGATCATCAGTTGGATTTGGTGTGAAAGGACAAACATGGATAAGGCAAAAAGTCTTGTTTTCTCTTATGAACTTTAAATTGACCTGTGGGTTTGTTTAGGTCTTAAACCAGGATTTTTGATTCACAGGCTACTTTTTAGAATTTTATTTTACTGAAATTCTAGTTGGCTATTAAAATGCTTTCATAAAGGAGAGACTAGAAAACATAACCCACCCACGTGCTTCTCTGAGGTGTCTATGGAAACAGGAGCAGCATGAGTGAGCAAGTGGAAAGACACAAATAGGAGGAGGGTGGTGCTGGGGAGTTGTCAAGGGCTTTGCTTGCATAACACAATATGCAAGAAGCTTGTAGATCAGCGTCTAAAAATCAAAATCTCATCTGTTTTGTTACTGGCTTTAACACTGGTACAGAATTTCCAGGCAGAAGGTATCAGAGGAATGGAGGTGCCTCCCTTGTGTACAGCTGATGCTTGGGTTTGCCAAGTTCTGTGCAAGAGAAGGTTTCAGTGCAGCAGGGGATCCTCATTACCGGCCCTCCAGTGAAAGCTAGTTGTTCTGGCGCAAAGGTTTTGTAAAGGGAAAGGGAATAATACTTAACAGTGGGCATCAGTGTCAATTGCTGAATGAATGACAGTGTTCCTGCTGTTACAAATATCCATAATCTTTTTGCCAGCTCTGTTTATCTGTTGCTGAAATAGATCGCTTGTGTATGAAAATGTCGTATAAAGGTCTTGATTTCTACTTGCACTGAGAAAATTACCTCCACTAGGAACTCCGTAGGGAGAATGTTTTTCCTCCGTTTGACAAGATTTCTTCCCCAGAGCAGCTGTAAGGCATTTGTCCTGTGTGTTTTGCATACCAGTGTACTTGTAGGAGCAGTGTCTAGTACCATGTATAGGGGAAGAGTTCCTCAGTTGTGGTAATTGAATCTTGGACCTTATTAATGGTTTCTGGTTTTCCTTCTTTAATTCTCAAGATCTTCAGAGAACAGGAAGCTCTTTTACTTCAGGTAAAACTTTGTCTCTCAGTCTCCATTCTTGTCTTAGTGGCAGGAATCTTAAACTGAGCAGTGGGATGCTCTCATCCTATTGTTACTTGATGAAAACATCAGTGAAACATTTCCAGTACAAATGAAGTGACATTTAAAACGAAACAACTGAACAGTTCTGACTGCTCTTCAGTAGTTTAAAATGTATTACTGCTACGTCATCGTAGTTTAACCTAAACACGTTAACAGTCTCATGAAATCTGTCCAGTTTATTATGGACTGATCAAGAATTCATCAGGTATCATGATGCTTTGCTCTCCAGAACACTGTACAAGCTTCTCAGGTGTAAATGTATACTTCAGTGTTGCAGAAGGGACCTATTATTTGTTCTGAGTGCATAATTCTACGCAAGTACCAGTTTATTATGCCTTCCTCAGACACAGCAACTTTAGAAGTTGTCTCCCACATACATAGCTTCTCCCCCCATCCCAGGTGATTTTTATGCTCAAGATGAGGATTGAATCTTTTCCAGATCTCTTTCCTTCATAAGACTTGGTGTTTCAGTATGCTGCCTGGATGCACACAGATGGCTCAGTGGGAGGAAGCAATACAAATGCGCTCAGCCTTGAAGACCAGATTGCAAATGGCAAGTCAAATTTGGGATCTGCCAGCCTTTCAGAGTAGTCTTCAGATCTGGCATGCCCTTCAAGCGTATCATTAATTTTGTGTTACCCCTCAATAATGCTGGAACTGTAGCCTTGCTCAGTTTTGGTTGTGTTTTTCACATGTGAGCATTTGTGAGCTTCTGTTTCGTGTAACACAGAGTCTGACTGCAGGGCTCTGTGTCTCTCAGAAGCAAAGTAATCTTTTTAAGGACTTTAAATGTCTGTGACACATCAGTTCTGACTTCATGTCAATATGACTTTTTCCAAAGCAATTTATATTGATGGATTGTGGTTTTGAACCATGTGGGGAAAAGGTCATTACTGCAATCATACTCAAGGCAGATCTTGTCAAGATTAGATACTTTGCAGTAAAAGAGATACCCAGGAGTATATCTAATAAGAGGCTTTGGCTTTAACATGATGTGCGATACAAAAATAGTTGCAAGAATAGTTGCAATATTGAGAGTATGCTAGATGAGGCTTTTATTTTACTTGCACACCGTTTGAATTTATATAATAATATTACTTGAAAAAAATAATCATAATTGGGAATAGGAATTTAGCATGGAAAGGACCAACCAGAGCCATTATGTTTGCTTACCCAGGAGCAGATGTTTAAATTACGGGTGACTGCATCTACTCTAGGCATTGTAACACTTTCTTTTTCCCCTTTAGTAGCGTAAATCTGTAATAAAATAATAATTCACAAGTGAGAATCGGGGCACACAGCAGAAGCTACTGGTAAATGTGTACAAGTAACAAATCACCGTGGTAAATAAGTGTGTCCCATAGTAGTTGTTTGAGAGGAAGAATAGGGCACGATCAGTTCAGGTCTATAAAACCCAATGTGCTTGCGGTGCCTGTGAGAATTGAAAATGTGGAGGAAGGGGAGCGGCTGCCCCAGCAGTGCCCATCGCAGCCGTGCTGCTGGTGCAGGGCCGGAGCTGCAGCTGCGGGCTGTGCCCCCAGCAAAGCCGCCAGAGCTGGGTCTGGCAGGGGCAGAAGGGGCACATCGGGCTGGCAGCACAGAAAGGGGAAAACTCCAGTGCCACGGGGGTCTTATTCACGTCCTGTTACTCGCTGATCGCGGACTACAACAGAGATCCTCTAAATGTGACGGTGAGGGATTATTCTCCCCCTCTGCCCACACCCAAGCACAAGCCCACAGATACCCTTCTTGCATGTGTATATTTATACACAACCTTCCAACTCCTCATTTTGCCTAAGCCAAGTTAAACTGGCTTTAACCACACCCAGGGAGTTTCCTGCAGGCTTTGAAAACAGCTGGATGTAAATGGGCTAAAATTGCTTCTGTTTCAATTACAAGAATTACTCCAAGGCAGGCAAAAATGGTGAATTGAAAGCTGTGGTGCTGAAAGTAACACTGGGAGATGAGCAGGTAAAATAAATATTCAGTTTTATACTCAAATGTATCTTAGGAGCAGTTGTTACAAAAAGCAGAATCTTCCCAGCCCAGTTTTACATAGCAGCAAAACTCGGTTTAAACTTCAACCTCCTTTCCACATTCTAAATCAGGTGGCAGTTTTGTAGGGCTTTTTGACCTTGAATATATTTAATAATAACGCTAAGCAAGGAATTAGGTATTTTGCATTAATTACTGGTTGTCGGCAATAAACTTGCCTGTTGCAGGGATGCACAAATTCCTCTGGTAAAATCTTAGCAACAAAGAAGTTGATGAAAAAAATTCCTGCTAACTTACATGTGGCCAAGATTTCACCCTTGATCTGTAGGTGGAATGCAAAAAACGTTGCCTCCGAAGCTGCATATGTGGTTATAATTTACAGCATGTTGCCTCTTTCTTGCCTGGGCACACCATCCTCTGTAATGTGTAGGATGGGTAGAGCTGGGGAGAACCTGCTCTAAACTTACGGAGGGGTTTTTTCACATTGGAAAAATAAGTTGTTTTGGAGCTTGATAATTTGCAAGAGTGGCTTAGAAATAGGAAGGAAATGGCTTTATCATTTGTGAAACATTTAAAAGTACAGAAAGAAACAAAGCTCATATCTGCTTTGGAATGAAGCCAAGAGTTTTTCAGTGCTTTCTGTGGAAAAAAAAAAAAAAGTGAACACCCACCCGAAAATAGCCAGCAACCGAATGGTCAGGGAACATGTGTGGGCTGAAGCAGCCAGTCTTTGGCTGTGAACTGAGAAACGCATCTGACGAACAGATTAGTGTGTGCCCCCGCTCCTTCACCAGGAGAAACCCTCCATCAGATGATTCTCAGCTGGGTCAACTGGTAGCCAACATTTTGTTAACCACCAAGAAGCTGATCCTATTTTAAAAGACGTTGTGAGTAACCTTCACAGGACCCAGTTCTGAGATGAAGTTGCTGTAACTTGTCGTTTGTTATCCAGACACAAACCAAATGGTCGGTTCTCGGAGAGCTCTATTCTGATGAGTCCGTCATTGCTGATCTCAGAAGCCCAGTTATTTTTGTGTTCCAGTTTGTACCCCCTAAGGACCTCTGTGAAAAAGTGATATTAGCTGTGGCTATTGATCTAGTCCTTGGTTGACTATTAAAATTTCTTCTTAATTTGACTGTTTTTCTTTTCTAGAACATCAAAGGATGGAAGCAGGCTCTCTCTAATTATTTATTGATTTGCTTTTTGGCTTCCTTTCCTGTGCTAAGAATGTGGTCTTTAGTGAATTAGCCTAAAATGACTTCCATTTGGTTTTTCTGTGTGACAGAATTTCAGATACTAGGTTAGTTTATTTGCTTTGACACTCTCATTGCATCCTTTTTATTCTGACTTATTAAAAGCTTGTAAAATATTCATGGTGCAGGCGAAATAGACTCAGGTGACAATTATTGCATGAAATGCGATTCATGCCTTATTCCCAAGGCTGGAACAAGGGTATTTGTAAGAACATAATGAAGCTCCAGGAAGAGTGTGTATATACTGTACAGGGCAAGTAGTTAAAGCTTCTTTATGGCCTCAGACTATAGAGCATCTAAGAGTTGCCTGAATGCCTGCTGTTAGATGTTGCAGGTTAGTGTCCATTTTCCGTCCTGCTTCCAATAACAAAATGAAATGTCTGGTCACTGTGTCTTTATGAAGCTGCAAAGAGTGGTCATGGCTTTTAAAACTTAGAAATAAAGTAATTCACTTGAGTAAAAATATCCATCCTATACAAGGGAACCCTCACAAACTTTCAGCTTTTCATGGCCTGGTAGTTGTAAATCTTTTTCTTGGTTCAAACCTACAAGGATAAATTTCAGAAATATTTGTAGTATGTTTTTCAGTGCAGCAGTTTGGTTTGTTTAGTAGTGGAGTTCATAAATGACAGGTGAGTGGACTTCTGCCAAAAACTCAACTAAACTGCCAATTGCTTCTAATCAGTCTAAATTGTGTTTTGCGGAAGTTATCTTTTTGTTACAGAAATTTGGGGCAAGAATGATTTCATTTGTGTTCTTTACAGTGCCAACACATTAATCGTGGTTTTTGGCTACATTTCGCTGAACCTCTATAAACACTGATCCACTCCTTTATTTGCAAGTAGCCTCATCAAAATCAACAATTTGATGCATTTAGGAACTAGCAATTCTGGTGCTTAAAGAAAAAATTAGAATTATTGTAGACATTAGTAAGGAAAAAGGTCTATGCTAGCAGAAGGGGGATACAAAGAGAGAAGTGTTCACAGATTTCAGATGTTGATTTTCCAGGTATTTGGTTTGAAGGAAGTGAAAATGCAGCTTAATGAAAGTACGTAGCCTGCAGTTCCAAAGAAGTGTTTAATTTTTTTAAAGAAATCTGCAAACATACTGTACTGACCATAATCTGAAAACTCTTAGATCTACTTTGCAGTAATTTCTTTTCATTGTGTACAATAAATGTAATGATCTTTTCTTATGCACTGATTTATTTTTAAGGGTAAGAAAAGCTAGATTGTTCTTTTAATTAGCATGCAGAACAGGCAAATAAGAGTGGATGAAAGTTGCATCTTTCCGTGACTGGGTATACAGTAGTAAGTGCAGTCTTCCCCTGTTAAGTGCTCAAGGGCAACCCACAGAAATCCTTTTGTTGATTCAAATTACTAGAAGATTTAAAGGCAAGAGAATAATATGAAATTTTATAGGAATGTGCAATAGAATAATATGAAATTTTATAGGAATGTGCAATATCTTGGGTTTATATTGAATTTTCCTGCAGTGAAGGTGAGAATTCAGAGACAAAGCAACCCTTAACATTTTCCTTGAGCCTTGAAATGTTATGCTCTTTAAGACTTAAGGCAGACTCCTAGATTAATATAGTGAATTATGTTAAAGATAAATATCTAATAGTGGCCTCAATCTGTATGATGCCTCCAAATAGGAAAATGTCTTTAGAAAATAGTTATTTTTATAAATAACTGAGACTGTATGATGAATTTAAGAAGAATTGTCTTGTGCATATTTATTTTCATGTGTATTGTGGATTATGCTATTCTTGGTACCCTCATGTTGGGTTTGTTGTGTCCCTGTAGCAGACCCAGGGGAGCGAGGCGCTGGCGGTGTCTCAGCTGGCAGCCGCGCTTTCCATAGAGTCGCAGAATGTCAGGGATTGGAAGGGACCTCGAAAGATCATCCAGTCCAATCCCCCCTGCCAGAGCAGGAACACCTAGATGAGATTGCACAGGAAGGTGTCCAGGTGGGTTTTGAATGTCTGCAGAGAAGGAGACTCCACAACCTCCCTGGGCAGCCTGTTCCAGTGTTCT